>JAPYZE010002030.1:0-19311 GCA_030522805.1 Leptomastidea abnormis
T
The DNA here is from genome assembly GCA_030522805.1 of Leptomastidea abnormis. Lineage (NCBI taxonomy): Eukaryota > Metazoa > Arthropoda > Insecta > Hymenoptera > Encyrtidae > Leptomastidea > Leptomastidea abnormis. The sequence continues at coordinate 2 of JAPYZE010002030.1, forward strand.
ATATATATATATATATATATATATACCTGTGTTCCAAAGTAGCGCGTTCTCTTTCGCCTATTAACATTTTTTTTTCTCTCCTCCCTCTCATATACAAGACACAACGCCATATAGTCGTTCGCCAACGTGTCCGAAGTTCTCCGAACGCGCATTTTTTTTACGCTTAGAACCAAGACGAAATGCCTGTATGGTATAGTATAGCTGGCGCTTTGGGTCTTATCTTATATGCCGGGTATATATAGCTGAGGGGGCTTTTGTAATGCTGAGATAGAGAAATGTATATACCTGTATATATTGTGAGTTTACTTGGAGAGACTGATGTGTGTGTGTGTGTGTGTGTGTGTGTGTGTGCGTGTGTAGTTTAGTGAATAATTGACTTTGTGCGCGTGTAACTATTGATTTATGATACGGAACATGTATATATAACTGCCTTGGGATATATTAGTGTTTGAGTGATGATAAGGATCTTATGTAATGAAAACACTTGATTTTGAGGAAAAAAAAAAACTACTTGCTAAATGAAGAAATAGCTTGAATAATTTTATTTGTTAATGTGTGTATGTAAGTTTCTCACCATTTATGAAGGTAGTTTTTATTTTATTTTAGATTTTTAAAATTTTTTTGAAAATTAGTTTTTTGTGATTATAATAATTGTGTAATATTATTGAAGTGAAGAGATTGAAATTTAATGATAAAAAAATAATAAGCTTATTTTTAACAAGAATAATAAAAATGATATTACAAAATAAAAAAATATATTTTAAAGAAATTATAATAATTTAAAATGAATGGAAATACATGAATTTATTTGAATATACCAGAATTTTAAACTAAAATTATCAAATATTGATTACGGTTTAGATAATAAAAGACGAGAATTTATTAAACTTTACCAAGTATCTCATATTTTGAACTAGGAAAATTGTACCCTGATAAGATACGAGTACAAGACGTCAAATTTAAAAAAAAAATTTTTTCTACACTGAACCAATGAATAATCAAACTGACTATAAAATTACAAATTACTTTAAAAAATCTACCTTTCGAAATAACAATCTAATCGGATAATATTTTTATTATTAATCAATTACTTGAATTTTTATTATTTTTTTTATTTTATTTTTTAATATATCGCAATACTTGATTCGATATAATAAATTAAAACAAAAAGTGAAAGTTAGTTCTTACAGAAATATCTCGAAACTAATTACAGTCAAAATAAAATTTAACGTCTTATTATTTAGACAAAAATAATTTACAGTAATTACTTATTATCTTTAGTAGACCCAGTATATATATATATATATATATATATATATATATATATATATATAAATCTAGTCTACATCGTATTTTACATTTTATCATCGCATTTATCTTGCTGTTTAAGAAACATGACTTTTAAGTTTTTTTTATAATCTTCAATAATAAAATAAATATTGATACACAGTTTTATTACAATCGCAACTTATAAATATATATAATATAAAATTAACCTACAATTGTAAATCGTCAAAAACCTGTCAAAATCTAATTCTATATCTCTTGAAATATCAAATCTTATAATATTCAACGATTGAACGAATAAATTATCGCCATTAAATTTCGCAAAAGAAAAAAAATCCAATCTCTTCTATTAAATACACCTTTATTTCTCCATTCAAAAAAGCAAATTTAGCTTTTAAAATTAGACATCTATTATGAGTGTTTCCCCTGTAATCAAGTAAAAAATGAAGTTAAAAAATTTTTGTTTTATCCTAGCCTGAGACGTATATGCTCTTTATCCGTGTTTATAAAAAATTATAAACGTAGAATAACGAAGTAAAATAAAAAAAATAAAAAAAAAGATGATAGGGTAAAGAGGAAAAAAAACAAGTCGCGGGCTCACGCACGTTTGCTCAGTCGCGCCACTGGCGATCGATCCGTGAACTTCACCCGGAATACGCACGCGTGTATGTGTGTGTACGCTTGGTGTGGTCCTTTTGGTGTATGAGTGAGCTCAAATATATAGCAGAGAGGCGGATGTATTGTAGGAGGAGGAGAAGAAAAGGGAGGGCAAAGCGCTTTGATAGCTCGATACACGGATTGCTATTTAATTTATGAAATACACGCGCTGCTGCTTTCAACCAGAGTCCTCTCTCATTCTCTATTTTTTTTTTTTATTTATTTTTTTTTATTTTCACCACTCGATCTCGCTAAGCTTTGAATAATGTACTTGGCTTTTCTCGCTTTTCTCTTTCTCTCTCTCTCTTTTTTCGTTTGTTGCACGGCTGTTTCTGTGGCTTTTTGGTAATTTTTAACGCTTGCAACGCGTTTAACTCTCGCGGCCTTTTGTTGTTATTTAAATTTACGTTCATTAGCACGTGTTTCTTATTCTGAAATTATGGAAGGAAAATAGAGGGAGGGGATAGAAAAATGTAATCAAGCGTATACCTACACTATACATTCGGATGTTTTTGTTTGACTTGGAAAAAAAAAGAAAAACGAAGGGGGGAAAATATTGCTATTGTTTGGCGGTGTGTAGCTGAAAAAAAAATGATCGAATGTCAAAATAATTGTTTTGAAAGTTTTGATTAATTGATTTTTATTTCTTTCTTTTTTTTTAATATTAAATTGTCATTGTGAAAGATGAAACTGATTAATTTTTATTCATTAATTACATTAGAAAGAGAATAACTTATCGTCAAGGTTACTGATAAGTTTGTCGACTCTTCAAATTTAATCAGTCATGAATTTTTTTTTCTTCTTTTATATTTTTAACTTTAATATTACAAGTAATAATAAATATGAACGAATGTTATGTGATCAGAGGTATGGCATAAAAAGATAACACAAAAAAAAAAAACGAAAGAGTGTATTATTTCGTTGGTAGTCTTCTATTTTCATTATCGGTTATAAAAGTAAGAAAAACAGATACGATGCTATCTGTATATTACGTACGTGTCACTTTTATTACATGAAAAATAGTGGAGCAAACAAAAATTTTTTTATTTTAAATAAATTCTATTTGTCAATTTTAATTCTGGGAAAAAATAAAGTTTAAAAAAATATTATTTGAATATATCCTTTTGAAGGTAGAAAATTAAAAAAAAAAAAAACGCTGAATAATCGTTGCGAAATATTAGTTACAGACGTAAACTTTTTTTTTATTTTATATATCTCGTAACGTTAATGTTGAAACTGTAATATTCTGCACATTCCGTTTAAAATCAGAGCATTGGTTTGATCCTTGTATAAAATTTTTAATTGACGCAACTCTCAAAGCACGAAATATGAATAAAACATTTTTTTTCCGTTTATTTATTATACATACCGCGTATCATTTTAGCGTAGATTTTCTTTCATATCTTTCAAATTTATCTAATATTTTAATTTTATTTTTTACATATATTGAACATATTTTTATTAACTAGTCAATTTTATTGTAAGTAAAACAGAACGATTTTTTTTCTTCATTTTTTTCAAAATTATTATCATTTTTTTAACACATATCGAAATAGAAATAATCGATAAACATTAAAATTTGATATCTCTAACATTTGAATAATAACGTTTTGATATGTACATAATTTTAAGCATAAGAAATTATTATTTCTAAAGCAGATAATTAATTATTGATGTTAAATATTTCTAATTTGCATCGTTAAAATATAATTTGCAAATTTATGCAGTCGTGAATTAAAAAAAAAATATTCCAATTAAAAACAATACATATTTTATCTATGTCATAAAAATCGATAGTATTGACAAACATAACAGTAAAATAAGTAATTTATATCCTCAAATAAACAAAACGGATACACATAATACCTGATTCGTCTAGATTATTTCAAATATAAAAAAAAATTTTTTTTCTTCTTTCATACGCAATATAAATTATATCACACGTCACGAGTCAAGCCATTAAAAATTCATGATAATCTCAACGAATAGTAGCTAAGGAGAACGATGTCGAAAAGGCGAAGGTTAAAAAAAAAATAAAGAAAAAAAAAGTTGTAAGAAGAGGAAAAAAGAAGAAGCCAGACCTAGAAAAGTTTATCGGAAAGTGAAAAACGGTCGCGGGGTATAGAAATAAAAAAAAAAAAAAAAAAGAGCTCACAAACGCTGACTGAAAGTCTCTCTGGTGTGTATTAGTTGCCCGAGGGAGGGGAAAAAGAAGAAGGGAAAAAAAATCATATATAGGGAGATTAAATGACAGGCCGCATCAGAAAAGCAACATCAACAGCAGCAAAGTGAAGAAGAAGCAATATTATATTGAGGGGCTCGAAAGAAATTTTTTGGAATTTCTTATTGGCTTATATTATGTGTTTTTTTGTATTTGTGAGTGTAAATGTGTGTGTGTGTCTTACTGGCGCAACGAGGAGAAGTGTAGAGCGCCATCACACACACATACACACACACACACACACACACACACACACACACACACACAAGCACAAGACGTATCCGGCAGCAAGGTCGTCGTCGTCGTTTCTTTTGCTGCTACATTTATATGTGGGTATATACTTGTGTGTGTGTGTGTGAGTGTCTTGAGGAGAGCTTGACCTGCCACAGCGATTCTCGACACAACAAGGATATTTGAGAGTTTAAGTTGAGAGAGAAAAAAAAGAAAGAAAAAGAGAGTGAGAAGACCATGCTTTAGGATGACCGAGAAGAGAGATTATATGGCTATGTTTTGTATTTTGTAGACGTAGAAAGAGAGAGAAAGAGAGAAAATTGGTGTATGAGAGGCAGAAAAAGGATGAGGAAGCTGTAGAGAGGAAAATTTTAAGCTAGTTTGTTAGAAAGGAAAGGGAGAGTTGAAAAAAATGGGAATGGAAAATATTTTTGTTAGGATTAATATATTTGATATAATTACTAAGCTGAAAATTCTTTTTTAAATTATATATATATTGTTTAATTTGTCTAATAATTATAAATTAAATATTAAAATTATTTAATGGGAATTTTTAAAGTATATTATTATTTAATTTTAGTAATAATTATTCGAATAAATTTTATTTTATCAACAATTATTTTGAAAAATAATTATATTTGTTGTCTGTTTTCAGCTTATATAAATCACAATTTTTAATTAAAATTTGTCACAATAAAATACATGTAGATTTTAATCGCGTCTCGCATTCTGAATAATTCAATAGAAAATGTTATTCTTAATAATTATTTTAATTATTCAAATATAAAATTAGCTTAACTTTACGTAACATAAAAATTAAAATAATTATTTATAATTTTTAAAGAAAAATAAAACAAAATTTTCCACGACATTTAATTAAAGAATTAAAACAAGTTTAACAAAAGTTTCTATTTAATTCTTGTCGAGTAGACATATCGAATAAAAGAGAGAGACAGAACGTAACAGTATATACCAAAGGCGTAGGTATGCCGAGAGAGTGAGAGAGAAAGAGATAGAAAATCCGAGCTAGCGAACGAGCACGAGAGAAACGCAGACACGAACACACGAAGAAGAGGAAGAAAGAGGGAGAAAAGTATACAGAGAGATCAAGAGAAAGGAAGATGTTAAAATGTAGTAGTGGTAGTTGTAGTAGTAGTAGTAGTAGTAGTAGTAGTGGAGGAGGAGGGGGGAGAAACTTTTGAAGATTGATCGTTGAATTGGGAATAAGTTGAATATGCTAAGATTGAGATTCTTCAAGATTTAAAAATAATAATGCACAAGTTGAAAAAAAAAAATAAAAAAAGAATTATAAAAAAAAATTGTGGATTGTTTTAATTAAAAGTTTAGCTGCCGATATACAATTATTCGCAAATTCGTGAGAGGTTGTTATTATTTGAAAATTTAATTATTTTCTCTTGAGAGAGTAAGGTACAAAAGTTCTTGGAATATACCCGAATAAAAATCTGAAAAATAAATGCATACATTCCAATTATTATAATATCTACAATAAATTTGTAAAATATTATTTAAAAAAAATATATCAATATTACAGCCACATATATTATAATAAATTACATAATAAATTTCTACTAAATTCTCAAATAATATTTAGCCTAACATACAATTTCTCTTTCGCAAAAGCTATTAATACTAGTGATGTCAAGTTTTGTGTGTGTGTATATATAAATGTGGCTGTTGCTATGTATAGGAAGAAATGTGTAGTAGTATATATAAAGAGGGGAATAGTGAAAGAGACCCTCTGTATAATACATAAAAGGGCGTAGAGGTATATAAGCTACGAAGAAACTCCCTTATTTTCTTCTTCTTGCTTTAAGTCTTTGGGAAACATAATGTTGTGTCTAGAAATGCGTCTTAACAGTTTTGTGATTAATTTCGAGTGTGTCATGTTCCGATAAAAATATAAAAAAAAATCATATTGCTGTTTCATCATTTAAATAAGTGGAATATATTAGATAATGTATTATTTTTTTATTTTTTAAATTATAATTTTGCTTTATAAAAATGTTGAAAGTATAATTATTTAAAATATTTTAGTATAATAAAATAATTCATGAGACAGTATTAAAATAAAAATTTTGGTTTTATTTTACAAAGATTATAAGGTTTAAAATTTACAAAAATAAACTCTTCAATTTACGTGTTAATGAAATTTGATAGTGAAACATTCCTCCCTTCTCCCCTTCTTCAAATTTATTACAATTACGTGGATGTATGTAATCAAGTGAAAATGATATTTTTTTTCTTTCTTTTTTTTTTTAACGATAATGGATTTCTACCGAGGCTTACAAACATCTATACCTTCAATTACACTGTAATTTTCGTTTATATATATATATTTTTTTCTTTTTTAAAGCTAACGAGAAAAATCATCTGTTTATTACTGACATTAAAACGAAACTTGCTAATAGAGCCAGAAATTATTTTTCCAACCGTTACGAGGCGAATGAGATAGAAAAAGAGAGAAAGAGAAAATATATATTCTGCAACGGACGGTAGGAATAAGTCGAAATCTTGGCACGACCTAACCCAATCTGACATGGTGAAGGGCGTATAGTAGTAATGTCTCTCATCGTCGTCAATCGAGCGCTCTTTCTTGTTGGATTTGACTTTTTGATTCGTTGGGAAACTAGACGCCTGATTTCATATCCCTTCGAACTTACATTTCTTTTTCTTTTTACTCTCTTTTTTTTTTTTTAATAACGAGAAACGAGAGATTTTCTCGTCTTTAGAAACGAAGTTTTTTTCCAAGAGTTTTGAAAAGATTATCTTTGCGATACGCTTGTAGTTGAAGTTGTACATATAAAGGTTTTTCGATAAAGAGCTAAGTTTTAAGATTTACAAAATTCGTTCTTTGCATTGAAATTTTATATTTATTGAAATCTAATACTTCTTGTAATAATATTAAAATTACAATATATTTAAAATATATTAAATTATATCAAATTAATTAAATAATTTTATTAAATTAAATAACCCTAATCAGTATTAATAAATTTAATAAGCTTAAAACCTATCTTTTACTATCGATTACCATAATTTTTTACGTTAAAATTTTTTTTTTTTATTGTACATTGTAAATATTAAAAAAAAGGTTATAAAATAGAACAAAATTAGAGTACAATTAAAAGTAAAAGAATAATAAAATATAACGTGACAAATCATTGGCAAAGTTTTACAACGCAAAAATCGAAAAATTCTTGTCCATGTGGGCGTGTCTCTTAAGCAGAGCAGACGTTAGAAGAGAGCAGGTATAAAAATTAATGCTTATAGGACACAACTGGACAGACGTTCAAGGAAAGAGAAAAAAACAAGAGAGAGAGGTCTATAAAAGTAACCGCCCTTTAACAGGCGTCGGCTTTCTTTTGTTTGCTTTAGTTTTCATTGTTCACGTATAGCTGTAACGGAATATGCATTGTTTTAGATATTTATTACACTCATATAAAACAATAAAATATTTTTGAAATATTGTAATTGATTATCTCAATTAATAATATTTAGAAATTTTTAACTATTTTTCAATGTTTGTAATTAAAAGTTGGAATATTTTGTTTAATTAATTTGAAATAGAATATTGTGCATAATTTTTTGTTTTATAAAATTTTTATAAATATCAAGTAACAAGTTTTCATTTTATTTTTAAATCAGAATGAAATGTAAAATTTTTTAAAGAAGAATTTTAATATTATTTAAAAAAAAAAATAATAAAAATTAAATTAAAAAAAAAAAATTTTTATACAGTATAATTTTACATGTTATTTTTTTTTCTTACGAAACAAGAAGGTTATTCTGATTTAACGAGGGACATTAAGTCAGAAGCAAACAATGTCACTTAAAATACAGTTATGTTCAATTGTAGTGTTCTTGCGCGACTTTTTTTTTCATCTTGTTAATTTTCTGCTGCTGCTACGTACTTTTGAATATTTTTCCTTATCTCAGCAAAAACTTCGTTTACTCTTTTTTTTTTTTTATAATAGATTGAAACGGAAATATTTCATCGATCTTAAGTTTTTTTTTTATTTTGCATGATACTCATATCCAGCTTAAAGTTTCTTAAATCAAATTATATAAAAATAAAATTTACATGTCATAAATGCATTATACATAAATAATTCATCAATAAAGAAAAATAACATTAGTTAAATCCAAGCTTATATAGCAGCACTAGAAATAAAATCAAAAAAAAATAATAATAAAAAAAAATTATTTTTTAACGATTCATCGGAAGAAACTATTTATTCAATAATAGCAATAGCTATAGCAGCTAATATGCATGCTTTGAATTCGTTGACTTAGGTGCTCAAGCGTGTGTATATCAACAGCGTTGCAGAGAATAAATTGATAAGAGCAAAAGAGAAAAACTTTATATACATACAGCTCGCGTGTAAACGTATTTATATATATCGTCAGCTTGAACCGGAGGCATTTAATCACATGACTCGGAAACTAAAAGGGGTCTTGCAATGTAAAATTATAGAAGGTCTCTGCAGTTCCAAACCTGTGTCTATATCCTTGGGATTTTTTTTTTTTTATTTCGTTGAAATGAACATTATTAATATGTGTGTGAGAGTATGAGTCGTTTTGAAACATAACGGTAAAGTTTCAATGCTTTGAATTTCTAAATGTCCAATAAAATAGTCGAACTAAAGTTGTATTTTAATTGTTTAACGATGATTATTTCTTTTTATTTTTTTACTGAACGCTGCCAATGGTGGTATGACGTGTATAAACTGATGTCGTGACATCAGCGCTTTGAAGTGTAAACAAGATTTTATCTCTCATTTAGAAAATGATTAAGTTCGGCTTATGCGATAAGTTGGCAATTTAATGGGTTTGAGTATAATCGTAAAATAATTTTAATTAGAAATTAAATTTGTGTTAATAAATTATGATTCAAGGATAATTTATTTAGTATGATTAAAATTATGAATAAATATATGAATAAAATTATTGTTATTAGAATAAATAATAAAATATACGTGTTATTTAATAGATGAATAAAAATTTTCTTTGTACACAAAAGAAAATAAAAAATTTAATGTGTTATAATTTATATAAAAGTTAGCCAATTCGACGAGGAATTTTAATTTAAGAAAAGCTGACATTTCATTCTTAAAATATGTCATTGAACGAACGTCCAAGGTAGTATCTATAATCGCTTTACGCTTGAATAAGTTACAATCTTACAAAGTGACGTCAATATAAATAAAATTTTTATGGAAAGAAATATCTATAATTTTTGTGAAACATTTTGGAATAATGACAGTAATTTTTTAAAACATTTTTTTTTTATAGTCAATATAAAGTGATTAGATAATGAGAATTTCGAAAAGTTGTTGCTAAGACATGTTGATGAATATTGATTTATTATTTTTTTACGAATACAAAAAAAAGTATATTTAAAATTGGGCTATAAATAAAATATTAAAGTAAAGAATTCGAAGTAAATTATGTTATATTGATAAACATTTTTTTTATGTTAATAATATTTTTTTTATTCGAAAAATAATTTAACAATTGACCTCATTTTTAATAAAAATTTTAATATTTTCAACATCTGTTACATTAAAAAAAAAAGTTCCATAAAATAACCATTAGCATATTAATAATTTAAAATTTCATAAAATTAAAAAAAAAAAAATTGAAATGTACGAAAAATACAAAAAAACGACTAATCTAAAGCGTTATGAAATGATTTAAAGAAAGTGAAAACGACTCTTTCACATCAACACAGCCACAAAAGAAAGTCGAAACAATACCAATAAAAAAAAAAAAAAAAATGTAAAAAGAAAAAAAAAATGGCAAGAAAAGCGGGAAGATCGAAGCCAACGATCAAATAACAATGGATCGGTTTGATCGAGCACGCGCCGATCAATTATAAATCGAAAGAGAGCCTCTAATCCTGCGCTTAGTTTGTTCCTTGTATATATACTATATATAGATGCTAGAAAGGAGGAAAGGGGGAAAAGAAGGTAAGGAGGTTTGCCACTGACGCAACTATATACGCTTTCCCTTTCCGCTGAGGCTTTTCGCCTGAGCATCAGACTCCTTCGCTTTCTTTTTCTCGCTCGGTTGAGCTCTTATATTCCGTGAGATATTCAAGTATGTGTGTGTGTAAGGTCTTGTAACCCGGTCACCCACAAACTGACCTCCTCTTTTTTTTTGGCATCGTAATTCGTACGTCGGTTCTGATGAGTTGGCACGACTGATATTCAGGTATAATTTCTTTTTTAAAATTTTTGTGAGGTGTTCCTCTCTTATGTTGCTATGCTCAAGTTTGTTATTTTCAAATAATCACGAAAAGATGGCGCTAGTTTATGTGTTTTAGAATCATAAATTTTAACTACGTGTGTTAGTTAGAATTTAAAAAATAATGATACATATAATATAAAAAATAATAAAAATTAATCGTTTTTTTTTTTTATTATCACAAATAAAGAAGAGATAAATTTATTCATTACGTTTAATTTTATCATTCAAAAATAATATTTTTTTCTTTTATTGAATTTTTTGATTTTCATCTTTTAAATTGAGAATGTTTTGTTATTTTTACGATATATTCAACAAAAATACCCTTTATTCGGAAGTGAATTTTTTTTTTTTTAAATAGAAGCTGAAAATACCCTGTACTTTCTGGGAATTTTTTGGAGGGAGGTGGTATAGGAGGGGGCGTATATATCGCTCGTCTTGATCCAATTTACATGAAAACGTGTTTCGCCGCTGGGCTTTTTCGGATCGTTGATTTTGAATCCGAAGTTTTATGCGCTTGAAAATTCAAAACGACATGGTATGTATCAGGTCGATTCATAATTCTAAGCTATTATCATGACCGTTCGGCTATAAAACTCTTACGTACGTCTATTTGTTCAAACGTTTTGCTTGAAATCATTTCAAATAAAATTTTTAACGAGTATAGAACAGTTTTTTAAATAAGAATAATAATTTTATAAATTATTATCATGAAAATAATATAATTTAAAATTTTAATACACATTATTTTTGTTAAAAATAAAATTTTATTGCAACAATATTAGATTACGAATTTTTTAAAATGAAATAATAAAAAATTCCATTCATAGTAAATAATGTTCTAGATATCATTATCTGACACAACCCAGAAACGAAAGTTCTTAATCTTCGTATATTCGTATAATGTTTGATGAAGATAAAAAATAAACCATTTGCGACTACAATATTAAAAAAAAAAAAAAAAAATTATTATTTAAGAAAACGGTTTGATAAGAAGTTTTATAATTTTTTACAACTCGCATATCAATTACAATAGCTATTATCAAAGTTTTATTTCTCTTAAACAATGAATGCTGTATTTACTAATGGAATAGAGAATATATTTTTTACTTTTTTTTTTGTTCCGTAATTATCAAAAGTAAACAATGATGTTTGACGTTGTTACGACGTATGTCACAATACCACATGTATACTTTTTTGATGTGAACTTGTAAATATAATTTATTCAAAATATTCGAATATTTAAATAAATATCAAAAATTTTTGTAAGATGAATGGGATTTTACAAATTGATTTTTTGCTCAGACTGATACATTCATACACAACTACATCTCGGAAAAAAGTGTTTACACGGTAGCGTTCAAGCATCTGTTATTCTTTTAAATTACATTTGCACGTGTCGGATGTTACTATTTCAATATTACGTGTTTGGTATACGTATTGCTTGCGCAAATGGAAAGTTGAAAAAAAATTTTGGGAATCCTAAAATATTTCAATGATTCGATTTAAAAAAAAATTCTTTATCGCGTTTTATTTTCAAAAAAATTAAAATTTAAAAAATACGTTGTATATGTGAGGATAAAGTTTAACGTACACAAAAACAAACATACGAATTGTTGATAAACTTACGAAACGTAAATTATGCATAGTATTTGTTATTTGCTGTGTAAGTGAAATTTAATCGCACATTTAAAAATAATTTTAACATTTCATTAAAATCACTTCTATTTTGAAATTATTAAAAATGTGATAAATCACTAAAGTCATAAATTCCTGCATCTGCAATTAATTCAAATAAAATTTAAAAATTTAATTATTTTTTTAATCTACAAATTAATTAAAACTACATCGGAAACATAACCTCAAAAAAAAGTTTCCCAAATGCTAATTAGAAAACAATTACACTCAAAAGCATCGGCAAAACGTCTTTTATCTCATCTGACGCAGCATCAACATCAGCAGCAGCTTCCCTACCTTCAAATTCAAAGCTTATCTTACCGCTTGACTTTTCACGCGCTTTGGCTTTTATCGCCGCGGCGGCGGTGGCGGCGCGCAATCCTTATCAGTGATCGGAGCTCAGCTGCACGGAAATAGCATTGCCGCGTTTTATTTTCATCCTCGGTATAAGTAAGCGAGTGTAGAAGTCAGTCGATGAGCTTACGATAAAACGTTACACATTTTTGTACTATTTTTTTTCTTCTCTTGTTTGAATGAAATCGGAATATCTGAAAATTAAGGAAAATAGAAAAGGTTAGGTTTTTTTTAAGTTGTATTGATTGTGAGAAATAGTTTGGTAATAATATTAGAAGTGAAAGCGTGAGAGATTGAGAAATTATGATCTCCTGAACTATACTCGATAACAGTTAAATTTTTGTTGATGATAATTTGGTTTTGATAAGGATGATAATAAAATAATAATTTTCAAGCGATTATACATTTGTTTAAGATATAATGTATTGTGAAGAGAGACGTATGTTTATAAGGCTAGTATAATCATTTTCGAGATTTTTTTTTTAAAACATTGTTTATAAGAATAAATCATGTAAGCTTATTTAGCTTGTCATGAGATAAAAGTATATAGCGTCTGATTAAAACATTTCTTTATTACTTAATGAAATTGCAGTAGAAGTGAAATTCTGTTTTTTTTTTCTTTAACAAACGGTGATTGCTTGTGAAATACATTTGAGTTTAAAAAGTTTAAATCCTTTCTTTGTGAAAAAGTAATTGTAAGAAGTAAAATTTTCGTAGTAGCTGTTATTTAAATAAAAATGTTTCTTTATTCTTTTATTTTTCTTACTTACCATTTGTCTTCTCTCACAAAGTTATTTTTTTTTAATTTTTTTCAACTTGTTTTCTCGCTTGTACACAAAGTTAAAAAATATATATACGTATTCATGAATTTACCGAGCTCTTTTTCATGCAAATTAATTAGAATATTTACACTTAAATTTAATTTGTGAGATAGGCGAGACAGAGAAAAAGAGACCCTTTAAAATTTTCTTCTAACATATCGTTGTCATAATTTTTATTCTGTGCTCTTGCTAAAAATTTTTTTTTATTTTACATTAACATCAATTTTATTTTTACAAATAATTTGAATTCTTGGCTTCTAAAAATTGTATTATTTTAATTTTATAATAAAATTAAAAATCATATAAAAACCCCGACTAAAAATAATCAATACCAAATACACAAGAAACAAAAATCTAAAAGATCATTTACCAAAGCAGACACTATGAATAGTGCAATATCCAGACAAATAACACAAAACCCAATACCAAAAAAAAAAGCTCGCATTTAGTTGATCAATCTCAAACCCAACCAAGTCTCTCGCATATGTAACCCCCCTTTCAAAAAAGCCCCTTCATTTACCTCGTATCATTTTTCCTTCTCTACAGTCTATGTCACTCAGACACACACATACACACACAAACCAACTTTCCTCACCGCCTCTCTAATCTTGCAGTCATTTTTTTTTTTCGACCTGTTCTCTCTTTCTCTCGCATTTTTTTTCATGAACTACACTTCAGTGTATCATACGCGTATATTTCCGCGTTCTATCTTTCGTTTTCAAGGGCTAGGGGGCAAAAAAAGGGGAGGATTCAGGAGGAAGGGTGAGGAGGATCGGTCTGGGATCTACTGTAGTTGTTGGGGTGCTGGCTTTGTCCTCAGGACCCTCTAGCCCTTTTGTAGTGGATGCGTATGCGTTTTTATTTTAAAAACCACTAGAACAGGTTGGATTTGACTTGGTATGTGTTTTTTTTTTGTGTAGTTCGATGAAAATTATTCTGGTTGATTTTGTGAAATGTTTTTTTTTTAATTTTCGATTAGAATGATTAAACTAAATAGTACTATTGCTGTTATTAAAAAAAATTTTATATTAATTTAAAAAAAAAATAATCTATAATTACATCTGTGAAAATCTTTTCGATTGAATGAATAAAAACTCTGTGGTACATACACTTTCGAATTCTTTGAGACTCGTGAAACTCTAATCGAGCGAAGCGATAAACGTTTAAGAACGAGAAAGATCTTTACAGTTTGGAAAGACTTTCTCACTGTCTTATACTTTAGCGCAGTAAAAAAATTAATGTCTTTCAATTATGCAAGCGTCGAGTTCTTACGCTTAAAATTTTCCGATTTTCTCCCAAGTATATACATATATTTAAATTTCGATGATTAATCAAGTTTAATCTACTTTTTGTTTAACGTAAAATTGAAATACAATTTATATCAACGATAGAATGATCTTTTTTATACATGAAAAATAAAATACGAATAAAAAATAAAACAAAAAAAATTATTAGATTTACATAAGTTAAGAAAGACTACTGAAATTCCAGGCAAACAGAATAATAATCACCCTACCTCACATTAACATTTGCATAAGTGCTATTTACACCAGCTGCGCATCACATCTTTGTAAATTTAGATAGGTGGATAGAAGTTCCAAGTTAATAGTATGTTAATGCAAAAAAAAAAAAAAAAATATCTATTGAATTAAAGCATCTCAAAGACTCCAAAGATATTATTTCCTTTCACTTTATATTATAGATTGTAGAGTACCAATCAAAATATAATTTCAATTTTGGTACACACTTTCTCCATACAAAAATTTGTTCACAAATGATTGATTCTTACAATTAACTAATACAAGCTCTTACAATTTTCAAATCGACAATAAAAAATTTCCATGTGTATTTTCCTTCTTCATAAATTCATATGTTATCGCTAGACAAAAAAAAAATAATAATAAGAGCTGTTCGTATACAAAACCTTACGTTTCATGTAAAATGCCAGAGACCATAAGTACACTCGGCGGATGTAAATTTTGCGAGAAAGTACTTTTCATTTCACGTCGGTCCTCATCCCCTTTCTCTCTCTTTCTCTCTCGTTGTGTCTGGGCAGGAATTTTAGTCGAAAAGTCCCGACGGACGTAAAAATGGGCAAACTAGAAAGAAAAAGAGATAAAAAAAAAGAAAGATAGAAAAAAAAAGATCGAGAGTATATAGAAGTAAAGAGAGAAGGGGAGAGAGAGAAAGAGAGCTAGATGGTGGATATATGGTTATGTCGAGTTGAGAGTGGCGCGATCTTACTTAATTCAGCTTTAAAGAGTAATTAAAACAATTACGTAACATCAAAATGTTTTATGAACACTCGGTGGTACTAACTAGAGTGAGTGAGTGAGAGAGAGAGAGAGAGAGAGAGAGAGAGAAAGAGTACAGGGAGAGCTGGCTTTCTTGTTAATTCAATTAAATCTTAAAATGTCTTACATTGGAAAATCGTATTACGAACCTGAGGGACAGAGAAGATGAGAGAATAAGAGGGTGGAGCAGGGGGGGGGGGGGGGGGGAGTTTAATCCTGTTTTACATTATTTCATTGTTATACACCGCTCGCTTAAAATCCCGAAGTGCATTCCGTTTTCTTTCTTTCTCTTTTTTTTTTATTTTAATATTTAGGTACACGGGATGAATTTTATTTGTTATTTATTCGTGGTGTTTATTGTTGTTGGGAAGCTTGGAAAAATTTTGTTTCTAGTGGTATCTTTTTTTTATTTGATGTTTTTTTGCTTTAATAATAATAACGTAATAATCTCGGTTTGTGGAAGAAGAAAATAATTTGAAAATAAATTTATTTCTTACAGCAATTTTTTTTTTCTTTTTGGTTCTTTTCTGATGAAATGCGAGGGGTAGATATCGAGAAATACTCTATTTATAAGATTATCGATTTGATTTTCATTGTGGATGGAATATTAAAAAGAAAAAAAAAATTCTACATTTATTTTTTCGTTTTTTTTTATTACAAAAAATTTTACAAATCAAAAATAAAAAATTTAGTGCGCAAAAAACATTTGCTAAATTATTAAAATGTTTTTTCTTTACTTTTTCATTTTTTTTACAAAGTGTAAGGTTTATTTTGGAAAAACCGATATTTGAGAGATAAACAAAAATAATTGATGAATATCGGTGAAATTCGTATTCGAGAAATATACTCTTGGATATTAAAAATTTACGATTGAAGCTTTATACCTTACATACATACATACACACACGTATTTTTTTTTTTAGTTCAGCAAAGTCTCGACTACAGGTATCTTTTTTTTCTACTTCATTATTAAAATATTTCCGACAATTTTTTTTTCTTTTTACATTGATCATAAAACAACTGTGTGATTAAAGACGAAACTTTAATATTTTATTTATTAATCCAATACCTTCATATTTCTCTTTTCCAATATCAAAAGAAAAACTAATTATATTTTCTTTTAAAAGTAAAACTCAAAAAATAAATAAACCCAACACAAAAATAAATTAAAAAAAAAACTATATCACCGAAAACTATCAAAAACTCAATCTCTCAGATAATATTATAACCCTTACTTTTATTATCTCTCATTCTCACACAAAATTATCAAACTCCATGTAAACAGTCAAATTTATTTAGTAACATAATCTAATCATCAAATCACACAATGTATATTATATCCCTCCTCCTTAACTACACCCATCAATCAGATAAATCCCTAAGCATTTCATTACAATATCAAATCTCCTGCGTAGCATCTCTATATATACTACACCACACCACCACCTAACTCGACTTCTCTCCAACATGTTATCACGTCCCAATCGATACCGTCCAATCACGCGACCTGCCAAACTCTACTCCTCCTCCTCCTCCTCTTCCTCTTCCTCCCCATTTTCCCTTTCTCCCCTCGTCATTCTCAAAAATTCTTCCTACCCGCAGTAATGCTTGCGCTACACATATCCTTATACATACATAAAATATAGTAGCGCGCGCGTGTATGTGTGTATGTGTGTGTGTGTGTGTGTGTGTGTGTGTGTGTGTGTGTGTGTGTGTGTGTGTGTGTGTGTGTAAAAGTAAAGCGCAAACGCATGAGAGCGCGGATGGAATATTATAAGAAGAGCAGAGAAGAAGGGCATTGTGCCCGTGAGGCGATTGCACGTTTATATACATACACACGTTACACATACACACACATACACACACGCTTATATTGAGAGAAACACGTATTTAAGGTATACACACATACATATACGCATATAGTGGGGTAAGAATGGAAAATGAGGGTATATCTGCGCGCGAGGTTCTCGAGAGAGAAAGAGCTTGATTGCTATCGACACTCTGTGTCGGCTCCCCTCACGTCTCGGATGACTATGTATGTATATGTATGTAGGTGTGTGTTTGTGTGTGTATTTGTAAAAGAGTATGGGTGAGGGACTCTCTCGAGCCCTCGGCAGAATCACAAAGGGCTGAGGAACGGATTTCGAGAATAAACTTGGAAATATGTTGCGGGATCTTTTTTTTTTCTTTCTTTTTTCTATGTCTGTCTTTCTGATCTTTTTACTTTTGTTAAGGATGAAGGGACTTGTTTTATGGGTGACTTGGA
The DNA here is from genome assembly GCA_030522805.1 of Leptomastidea abnormis. NCBI lineage: Eukaryota > Metazoa > Arthropoda > Insecta > Hymenoptera > Encyrtidae > Leptomastidea > Leptomastidea abnormis. The sequence goes on from JAPYZE010002030.1 coordinate 18,077, forward strand.
TCGTTTGCAGGATTTTTTTTTTTTTTTTTTTTTTTTTTTTTTTTTTTTTTTGTTTTTTTTTTTTTTTTTTTTTTTTTTTTTTTTTTTTTTTTTTTTTTTTTTTTTTTTTTTGGGATCACGTTTTGTAAGCTGAGGTGTTGAGGAATTAAATATGAGAGTATGTTTGTTTAAGCTTACGTTTTTTATTTTTCTTGGTAATATGTGTAAATTTTTGCTATTTTTATTATTATAAATGTAGGTATAATTACGATGAAAAATTGTACGTACTTATGCGGAGGAGAGAGAAAGAGAGAAAGTTTTATTTTATAGAAATATTTTCTAATGCAATTACACAAGCATAATTTTTTATTTTTTTTATTTATTTATTATTTTTTTATTTCAATGAATAATAAATTAATGTCGATGATAATTTTATCTTTAATATGTGCTCGTTTTAAAAAAACATTCAACAAAGTATTTTGATTTTAAACTTGTGAGTTTTACGTAATTTACGATGTGAAACTAAAATGTAAAAGAAGGAAGAATTTTTTCAAGCTATACGTATTTTAAAAATGACTTGAGAAATTTATTTAATTACCTGCTTAAATAGAAATTTTTTTTACCTTTAATAATGGTGTGTGTATGTATAAAATGAAAATAAAATGAAAATAATTTTTTGTGAATATTTATTATCAGCAAATTTTATTTTATTTTATTTTTTTTTTTTTTTGGCAGAGACCATACTAAAGTATTGCAAAGTGAGAGAAAAAGAAAGAAAGAAAATATAAACTCTATTGTTATCACATGACGCATGTGAAAGTCTTGAAAATATCAATTTTCATGCATCTATTGTGTAAAAGAGAAGAAGGCTTTTTATTTATTGTATCCATTTATTTAGTTGTGTCATCCTTGACATGTTTCGTTATTGGTTATATACTTGTCTTCGTTTTTCACCAAACAATAAATAATTAAAAAAGTAAATAGGGGAATCATCGATTTATCTGTTACACACGTTTTACAAACGATTTAACTATTTCTTAACACAATATTTATTTATCTTTCAACACTTGCTAAAAAAAAAATAAGACAAATTTAATTAAAAAAATTTTTTTTACAAAAAAATAAAATAAAAATAAACACTTTGTTAAGAAAACGAAGACATTTTAATTTTTTTATTTTATTATTTTTTTTTTTTTTTTTTTTTTTTTTTTTTTTTTTTTTTTTTTTTTTTTTTTTTTTTTTTTTTTTTTTTTTTA
>JAPYZE010002030.1:23350-39320 GCA_030522805.1 Leptomastidea abnormis
ATATATATATATATATATATATATATATATATATATATATATATATATATATATATATGTGTGTATGTCGTTTATGGCAGTTGTTGAAAATTTATAGTATGATAATTTAAGTGTAATAATACGTAAATGAAGTATATGTAGGTATTTTTTTTTTCAATATCAAAACGACTCATCAAAAAGTTTGCTATGAAAGAATTTAATTTGAATATTTATTAAAATTTGTATATCAATACTTGAGATTCAAAGTAGCCTTGAAAAGAAAAATTTTTCTTTCAAGTACTTTATAAAATTCTAAAAAAAATGTATGAAAATTGTTTTTTTTTTACGTAAAACCTGAAAAATTATACTTTTTTATTTTAATAATTATAATTATCTCATAATTAAAAATAAAAATTTTACTCAATAAATCAAAAAATAGCAAATGCAATAAATTAATAAAATTTATTATTTTTGTTGCAGGTAAGCTGAAAACACTTTCATCATTATTTTATCACAGCGTTCGTAAGTATCAAGAAACTTGAGATTCGATCATTCGATAGACAACAACATCCTGTTTCTTTCTCACTCACACACTCAATCTCAAAGCTTTAGTTTCATGGATGAAAAATATGATATTACAGTAAGTTTCCACAATTACTTGATCACCACAACTATTAATGACTAAGCAAACATACAACTTAAAAAAAAAAAGACTTGTCTATTCAACATCGTCAAAAAAAAAAAAAAATACATTTACCAACGACAAATTATATATACAAAAGCGTATTCAGAGATCTCGATTTGGAAAGCGTCCAATACCTCAACTCTTCCCCCTTTACCTCCTCCTCCTCCTCCCCCTTTTAATCGAACAACAATTAAGGATGAGCCAGCACTTAGCGCGCGTATATCGATCTAACGTGGAATTATGACGGGCAATGAAATCGTTCAACTACCTCTATATACCTACTATAATACTACTACTTCTCTTCTCTTCTCTCCTTTCCCTTGTATATACACATCGAAAATGGTTTATCTGAGAACGAACTAAGCGCTGCTGACTGCTTTCGATGAATCATTTAATTTACTCGAAAAGACTTCAACTAACTTGCTGGATGAGAGAAATTATAGAGCGGAAAAACTGATTTTCAACAGACTCTACTATACTCTCGCTAGTGTGTATATATATGATACCAGGTTTAGTTATAGTATTTGCTACTCTTTCTCTCTTTTTCTTTTGCCTTCTCGTTTCTTTATACGAGCTTCTCAAATTTCAAGTGAAATTACTTACTTTGCAGTTTCGGTCAAAGAGCTTGAATATAATTCTCAATTTGACATTGATTGCTTTGAGTGCATTCAAAATTAATATGGTGAGTATCTTGAATAAATGGTTACTTTCACGTTTTATATACTGTTAGTTTTATTATATAAATTTTGTTTGATAAAAAAAATAATAAAAGAGAAAAAATGTATTTAAATCCTGAATGAATAATAATTTATCAACTTTAATACTTTTTTTTTATATTTTATAATTTGAAAAAGAAATGATTTTTTTGTCGTGTGTTTATGCAAATTTTATTAGAATATTTATCATTGAGATTACAGTAATTTTTAAATTTATAATTTCGAGTCTTAAATTATTTTACAAATATTATTCCGTATAAATAAACGTATAAATGGCATCAACGACTATTTTATCAAAATAAACTTTTCATCGCGAAATTATAAACCAATGTAGGTCATGTGAGAGATGACAAGAGAGAAAAAGAGTAGAGGAAAAAACAAAATTGAAATCCATCTAATTCTTTTTATCAATAATAATGAGACAAAAAAGCAAATATTTATAAAAAAAAAAATGATAAATAAAAAAATCTAATCGATTCTCGTTATTTTTATATTAAATTTAATAAAAAAGAAAGTAAAAAAAAAGGTATAAAATGAAAGTAAAAATCAAGGAAAATCGACTGGGGTAAAAAAAAAGAGAGTAGGTTGGAAGTTGCTAGTGGGGAGGAGTTTCTAGGAGTTCAGAAGAGGGAGAGAGATAGGGTAAAAAAAAAGTCTTTTCCGCGAGAAAGGCCCTTTGAAAATCTTTCAGTCAAGCCGGAACACGACGACGAACACTCTTCTCTACGTCCTGAATTGAGCTCTCAAGATCGTTTTTCTTCTTTGGTGGGCTTGCTTGTTTCTTTCGACACCACCTTGCTTGGCTAAAAAAAAAATTAGAATGCAAAATTATTTAGTTAAAAATGATTGATAAGAAATTGGCTGATTAATGATTTATACAAATATTGATATATTTATTTATTTAATTTTTAATTAAAACTAAAGTAATTTTAAGAAAATATATTTTATAATGATTTGAGCTTTTGTTGTTTCAATGACAATGTATTCTTTTCTACGTGAAATAATTTTATTACGTAGAGAGTTCGAAATTGCTCGGCCAACAAAGCCTTGGTTTTCTGAATCTACAGATCGTGGGTTCTATTCTTCCTGGCTGTCGTCAATTGAGCCATTGCGCGAGCCGAAATACACTTTATGTAGTGTCGATATGGCTTTCAATTTTTAAAAAAAAAATACGATATAATTAATATCTCTTACTTAAAAAAAATTTTTTTTGGAGTAATTGAAAGTCAAAAAAGCCTGATCAATCTAACAATTTATTTCATGTGCAAGTCAATTAAATTCTTAAGTAAATTTTAATATATCTCAAATTTTATTTTAACTCATACCAAATTAAATCAAAATAAAAAATAATTTTTACTTTCCTCAATTTAATTATAAACATTTTAACAAAATTTTATCACATCAATAATTTAAAACACTATCTTTGTTTTATTTATTTTTTGACTTTTTTTTTTCTTCAAAACTAATTTAAACGAGTCTTAAAAAGTCTTTATACGCTTTTTTTTTCATGCGATTAAAAGTAACAGGTACAAGCAATCCCGAAAAATCTACATTTTTGATAACGAGTACGAGAGGGGAGATAGCATGGCAAAGAAAAAGAAGAAGAAGAAGAAGAAAGAAATGATAAAAAAGACAGAAAAGAAAAAGAATGTTATAGAAAGAAAGAACGAGTGAAACAGAAAAAAAAAGAGAGAAGAGGGTCACGAAACGAGATTAATCTCGATCTTGCGCGCATACGTATATGTATATACGAGTGGCGCGTGAATTGCAGGGGAGTTGGGGTAAAAGAGTAAAGGGAGAGGGGGTTTAAAAAGGAACGCGCAGCCGTGAATGATTATACATAAGCTGTACGTGAACGTCCGGGTGAAGGCGGTAACACACGACGTCACATACACTCTCGATATTTTTTATTGATGTTCGCCGAATCGACGATTAACCGAGCTTACATTTATTATATTTTGTTTGTGGTATGTGTGTTTTAGTTTATCTATTGTTGGAGATATAAAAAAATTTTGGATGAATTTTAATTGTGAATAATTAGTTGAGGGTAATAGATAAATTGGTGTTGATGATTTTAGAAAATTAAGGAGTGAATGATTGAAGAAGATTGAAGAGTGAAAAATTAAAGAAATGCTTTTCTGTGTGGGTTGCCAAGAAGTGGAGAGGGAAAGGAAAATGTATTATTAGATTTGATACATTTATATGTATCGTGACTACTCATTTTTTTTTTTTTTTATTTTTGTGGCCAAACGATGGATTGTTTTCTTCGTAAAAACAAAAGTATGTTTTTGTTGGATGTTCGGAAATAAATAATTACTTAGCGAATAGTTTTGATTTTTCTTTTTTTTTTAATGTTTCGAAAAAGATATTGGAACTTTGCCAATTTGTCAAAAATAGGGGTCTACGGTAAGTTCGAGTGGAATAACTTGTTTTAAATTCTTTGAAAAATATGACAAACGAAGTCGTTTTGTTATTATTTTTTTTTATATTTGTTTTTGGTATTGTTTGTGTATATTTTTTAATGTTTTATGTTAATGTAAAATATTTAGATAAGGTAAAAGAAAGATTGATAATTGAATTATAATTAATGTAAAAATAAAACATAAATGTCATACTATTTTTCATTCATACAAATAAAAAAAAGAAATAATTTTATTCTACATATTCAGGATAAAACGTAAACAAAGTTTTGAAAATGATATTAAAACTTTCTTCTTAAATTATTTTAAGCTCACAGTCACCCTAATTTAAGTAAAACAAAGTTCAGCCTCACAAATAAAATCTAGACTATATTTAACTATATGTAATAAGTAAAACTGAGCTTGGTATTATCTTCTTTGCTTAATTGCATAAACCCAAAATTTTGTTAAAACCTTTAATCGCAAAATACAAAATCGACAATAAGCGATTAAATTTTCATATACTAATAATATATCTATATATCTGCAAATTCGCGTATGTGTGTGTGTGTATGTGTGTGTGTGGGTGCTTTGATTTCAAATGACTGTTATAGCTTAGCGTTGTTTTGATTTGCGGTACGTGTGAGCTGGTCCATTAAATTAATTAGATATCGATTAATCTCTGCCTCTCTTTCTCCCTCTTTCTTCTCGCTTCATCTCAACTGCTAGATTAATTCTGATAATTATATAAAGTTAAGCTAGTCATTGTTCTATTTCACAATTGTTATTATTATCAAAAGTTTCCATGCAAAATTAAAGTACTATTTTATTCATTAAATTTATTTTTATTCAAAATCAATAATTAATTTTACATTAATCATCTTCAATTAATTTAAATTAATAAGTAAATAATAATTAAATTTCATAAATAATTTAATATCGATTTTATTACTTAAAATTTTATAAATTATTCTGAACTAAATAAAAACTTTGTCAAACAAATTGCGTCATATCAAAAAGGAGCGTAGCTCTGAATAACTAAGTAGCTTAATAAACTTCACACGTAACTTTAACTTGGCTCTATAAACTACTGTACAAAATATAGCACAACTAAATAATAATAAATTTAATATAATAAAAATCAACTTGATATTTTGTCGACATTGCCAAATTCACATCCATCGATTCAAATCCAAATGCCAATCACAAAAAAGACAATTAAATAAAAAAAAAAGGTCAAGTCCTCCTCGAAACTAGACTATACGCACTTAAATCAACTTGTCGCCTGATCTTTTAAAGACCAAGTTATATCGAGCAAAACTTGCATTTTCTTTCTTACGTTGAACGAGAGAGACGCTACTAACTTTTTCTTCTGTGGAGGTGAAAATATTTCGCGAGCGTGCAAAAAGTATTGCTCCAAGATACCACCGCGCTGCCCAGGCGCAAAAACTTTTTTAACGTTTGGAACAAAAAGCGCCAATATTGCACGTTTTCTATATAGGACATGGAGTGTGGAAGTGACCAAAAGATTGAAAGGGTTGATGTGTGTAAACATGGATTGTGATAAAAATCGACTGTTAATTAAAATATATTCAGGTGTAAAGGATTAAATTAAATGAAAATATAAATTTTAAATAAGGTTTAAGGAATATTTTTTAAATTTAAAAATGTTTTTTTTTTTTTGTAAAAGAGAATTAATGATGTAAATTCTAAAAATAAATTATCATTTTTAAAAAAATTTATAAATACTTTTATAATATAAATATCAATAATCGACTTATACACTTTATATATATAATTAATCATTTCCACTGATAATTAAGTTTGCGTTAGAGCAAGAAAATCTTTGTCACACAAACGAGATACGATTCGAGGGGCTTCTCTTTGCCAAGCTCAGCTAAATTTAACCAACTCGAGATAGGAAGGGATATATCGTATATAAAAAAACAATTTACACAAATCATTTAACTTCCAATTTTATACATCAATTTTACACGACAATATTTTTTTAAACATATTTTAATAATAAATATGGTCATCAATGTTAGTCTCAAATGATTTTTCACTTTCAATTAATGACATTAATATCATACGACATTTTTTGTTCGCTCATTTAAATTCATTATAATAATTTCATAACGGTAATTCAAGTTATGCAAATTATCCAAACTCTGAATTTTCAATACTTTCTCTCTTCCTCGTATATTTTTTTTTTAACATTTTTATTTTTCACCTCGACAAATTTAACATTTCCGGCAAAATGAAGTAGTAGTAGTAGATAGAGGGGGGAGGAGAAGGATAGAAGTTATATCTATATAAGGTGAAAACTTCGCAAGTGCACTTCAGCATGCATAAATTTTCATAATTGCTGTAGAGAAAGAGAGAGAGAGAGAGAGAGAGAGAGAGAGTAGGAAGCTAAAGCAGTAAGCTAAAATACCTTGGGATCCCTATGGGAAGTAAAGCTATAATACGAGAGGTTAGATAAACTTGGTGTATAAGGAGTCTCGAAGTAATCTCGAAACTCTTTGAAATCGTCGCGATTGCTATTCGTGGTTTGGACAATGTTGTCCGAATAATGATGATAATGACCTCCAGGGTTTCTGTGTGTGTGGTGTTGTAATTATACCTGGTAAAATAGAAATTGAGAGAATTAGATGGAGCTACCTATTTTGAATGTTTATCATTTTGTGTTACAATTTTATTAATTATTAAAAATTAAAATTTTTTCGAATTTTTCATCTATCACTAATAATTTATATTTTAGTAAGATGTGATACTTATAATTTTGTTGCTGACGACAGAAACCTAAAAAATATTACTTGTATATAAGCTTCAGACGTGAATTGATGGTTGTAAAAACGTCGGATTTTCTTTTGGCACGTCGAGAAATGAAATGCTTTTGTCAATTTAACGAATCCCGATCCTTTGAAGTTTTTCGCGGAAGCTTTATTTAATTTTATTTTACTTTTTTTTTTATTACCGCTCTATTGCGCTTTACCTTGGATTTAATTAAACTTTGAATCAAGTACAATAAAAACTTTAGATTACTTTGAAATTCTTTTTTTTTTCCTTTGTATTCTTTCATTTATTATGAGTGCAAATTGACTATTTTTAATAAAATCGAATGTTTGCACGAATAAAATATTGGGAAAATGGATATCATGTGATATTAAATATTATCGGTTTATTTGAATAAATGAGGTATTATAATTAATAATATAGCGTATATCACGAAAGTAAATTAATTTTTTAATCTATCTTTTTATACTTATCGTTTTATTTATTTATTTTATATGTATAGGAGACACATCAAATGCATTTACCATTAACATTCGTTAAAGGAAGAATATTCATGAAAATTAATGCGAACTGTTTTTGTAATTTAAGGTTATTAATTATAAAATTTAATGAAGGAACGAAACAAAATAAAATAACTCGTTTAAAACTTGCTCTCTCTCTCTCTTTCTCTTTCTCTCGCTTTTGATACGTATTTTAACAAAATTAAATTTAAAATCAAAAATCCACTTGGTTGGTTAAACTGTTTTACGAGTGTTTATATATTAATATATATATCTGCACACATATATATTAGTATGTAAATCAGAAAATTCATTTGTAGTGTTGATTTTAAATGCAAAAATTTAAGTATATACGAGTAATATGTAAATTATGAAAGAGTTTGTGTGTGTATGTGTATGCTTATATATAACCATTAGCATAATTGTGTATACAAAATAATTCGGATTATGTTTTTGTAAACATAACTCGTTTTCCATTACGTTATTATTGAAATTTTATACGTTTCATTGCTGCTTTTCATAAAATAACTTTTAAAACAAGATTAATAACACATAACTCTTAATTTTTATTTTTAAAAAATTATTCAATGATAAAATTTTTTTAGAAATCATTACAAAATTATAATATTCCACTTCATCCACACCCAACTAACTTCAATATAAAGAATAAAGTCATTATAATATAACATCATTTTCCCATCCATTTCATTTTATTCATCCATTAATAAAATTTTTCAATCCATAAAAACAAACGACACGTCAAGTTAAAAAAAGAAAAAAGAAAAAGAAAAGGTAAACACGTAAGTCGAAACGACACATTATAAATTCCGTTGCTATTGTAGTTACGGAAACTGTATTTTCCCTCCACTTCATCCTCTTCCTTTTTTTTTTCTTTATTTTTTATTTTTTTCGCCAAGCACATTCACTTTAAAGTTAGCTCAGCGTTACGTCGAATGAATAATTCAAACAGTCAGTGTGTAAAAGGGCTGGGAGGGTGGGGATCTCAGGTTAGTATAGCATCAGCGGATTTAAAAATTAAAAGTCCTGAGTTCCTTAGAAAATTCCATTCGAGCCATACGCGTATATTTTGCTCGATATGTATATATGTACTCAAAGAATGAACGATGGTGTAAAGGGGATAAGGACACTCTTTTTTAAGACTTTTTTTTTTAAATAATAACTTTTTATATTCTGTGCTTTTAATAATTGCACTTGATTGTTTTCTTTTCTTTAGATAAAATTGAATTTAAATATTGAAGTTATACTTAAGTATCTTTAATCTGTAGCGAAGCTCTTATCGAAACACTTTTTTTTTTTATCGGCTTGGTATAATCTTGCCACGAGCTTTTTTACCTCACTACATCATGCATATCTGTAGTACAGTTATTTTTTTCTACTTTCACATTTTATATCAATAAAGTTAACGTTATACTTGCCTTAAAATTGTAATAGTTTTAAAATTTTTTTGTAGTGATAAATTTTATGAGAAACCTTTTTTAGATTTGCCTCTTTCAAATAAAATTGATTTTGTTGACTTTAAAAATACTTGAAACTATACTTTGATTATCACTGACTTTTTTTATTAACTGTAATTTATTTTTATTAATCATTAAATATGAACTAAATTTTTTTTACGGCACGTAAAATAAGTAGCAAATAATGCAGATTAAAAATAATTGTTAAATCTGTCAAAAAAAGTTTATGTAACGACATTACGACATTAACGTGTTATACACATTATTAAAGTATACCCCTTTTTTTTTTACTCATTTTTTCTTCATCTACTTTCATTTATTTTTAATGAAATATTAAAACTTTTTCAATAAGGTAATTTTATCGTAGAAAATTTACGTAAAGCATAGCAGTAATTTTCTTCTTTTTATTTTTATGACCAAGAAGTTTGTCGCAGATTGTAAAAAAAAAAGGAGTTGTTAAAAAGACAAAAGATAAAAAAAAAAGAGAGAGAAAGAGCAAGCAATTTTTGTTGTCGAATAGCAAGAATAAATAAATAAATAAATAAATAAAAAAAAAAAAAACTTGGGTTAGACATTTTTCAAACTTTAAGCGACTATAAACCGACTGGAAAATAATAGCACCGTATATTTTTCCGGGGGGGAAGAAAAAAGGGGGGAGGATATGGGGTGAGAAGGGGGGGGGGATAAAACTACGAACAAGCCAAGCGGACGACGATAGGTATAGGATAGAGGCAATAAAAAGAGAGCAGGAGAAAAAAAAAATCGATAAATTCATCGGGAACTGTTACTGCTATATACTGCATATACGTATAGAAAGTCACATCGACTACGTCTATACATGTATGTGTGTATGTCTCTGCTTTTTCCTATGTCAGCCAACTCCCCCTCCCCCCTCTCCTCCCCCTTGAATCGCGACGTCAACCATCCGAATTTCCCGAAAAACGTTTTTAATCCAAACCACCTCCACTCTCTTTTTCTCTCTTTTTTCTTCCTCTCTCTATCTCTCAAATGTATGTTCCCCTTGTGTCGGGTATATATCCTTATACACACATACACCCCTCTTTTCTTGAATGAAACATACGTCGACCACCGCAGATCGCATTGTTCCCTCTTTCCCCTATAATACTCTATACTCTATCCCTGAAAAACTCCCTTCTCTTGAGCGATCGGAAACATAGATGCAGCTTGCATACATATATATATTATATACTCATACCATCCCCATATCACTCCTTTGTCTAAGCTTACTACGGATTTTGACGCGTCGACGCGCGGGGAAACATGTGGGTTTTAGGTGAATGACTTTGAGATTTGGTGAAGTTCTTGAATGTATGTATGTATGTATGTATGTATAGCAGTACGTAATTTACTGTGTTGGTTAAATGTACTCTGAAATAGAGGGAGAGAGAGTGAAGTTTATAGATAGAGATTATATTTGTTTTAATTTTAGTCACGCGTCTGCGAATCATTGAGTTTTATTATCGCGATAATATAATTTTTTCTTTAATTTTTTTTTTTTAAGTGAAAAAATACGATATGAGATTGGTTTTTAGTTTTAAATGATCAGATATTATTTTTGTGATGAAAAAATTAAATATAAATTATGAGATATTTCCTGTTTCATTTTTTTTCTTTTTAAAATTATTGGTTAAATTAATCTAAATATTGTTATTTAAATTATTTATTAAATATGATCAAAAACATTAAAATTTGAACAAGCAACAAATATCATTATAAAGTATTCAACATCGAAAATTTTAGCAAACGAGCAGATTAAATATAAACCCATTCATACTGCAATATACTTACCATCCAAATATGTGCATGATAAACTTAGTCCGAAAGTCCAATGCAATTAAAATACATGAATTTGCACCATTACGACCAACGTTATAATATCATCATAACTTTACAAAATACTAAAAAAAAAAAAAAAAAATTACGGGTGTATATAGTATATATAAAATCAACAGAATTTCAAATGTCACTTTTACAATATACAACTTTCTAGAAGGTTAAAGAAATAAAAAAAATAAAATGAAAGGGCACACAAAAAACTGCATATATAATAAGATAAAATAAAAAATAAGAAAATAAAAATAAATAAATACAAACAACAGTACGAATATATAAATATCATCCGGACATAGTTGTCGTCGTGCGCCTTATATACACATTGTTCACTCAAATGTAAATGCACAAAAACAAATAATCCCCCTATATTTCTTCACTCTCCAAACAGCTTTGCTTTTTTATTTCTCAATATTCGAGTATAAAATACGACTTTATTCTATTTTAGAAAATGGCATTTCAATCGTTTGCTTAAATTTTTATCTTTCTTCACTATAGAATAATTCGAAAAATTTTTTTTTAATGTCATTGGTATTACAACTTTCAACCCATGTTAAAACCAACAATATATAGATACACCATAACATCAATATTACTCTGTCTCTCTTGTAAAAATAAACGAACAATAGGATCGTAAGCTTTAAATGACTATTTTTTTTTTATTTTAATTCAACCTTTCCCTTTCTATAGCCTTTCCATTTACGCGCAAATTAATACGCGATAGAATAATCAGTGGTGCTTTAGAGATAGAAACTCCCAATGAAGGTAATGTCAAAATGCGCTTGCGCGAAAAGCCTGGGGTAGTATAAATCACCGGGAAGGGTAACTCTCTCTCTCTTTCTCTCTCTCTCTCTCTCTCTCTCTCTTTCAGAGAGTAATTCGGTCTCTCTACTCTGGTTCTCTCTCTCTCTATATATACCCAAGCTCACTTTATTCCCTTTAACACCCAAAGCTTTCTCTTTCTCTCTCTCTCTCTCTCTCTCTCTCTCTCTTTCTATTGCATATAACTTGGTTCTATTTCTCTCTGCTTTAACTCTCTGCTTTTCGACCTTTGCTTTAGCTTTATACCTTTTTGCTTGGCAAATATACGTATAGCATTACGTGTACGCTTTTATTTGGGGAGAGAGAAAGAGAGAGAGAGAGAGAAATGAAATGAAATGAAATGGGAGATATGAGATTGGATTAAAAGTCACATGCAAGCGTCAATTGTAAGTTGCTGTTTAAAAGTGAGGAAATATTTTTCTTCCGGTTGTTTTTTTTTTGTCTCATTTATTTCTTTTTTCTTTTTGAGAGGTGGGTGTGAGAGGGAGAGGCGAGTAAGCAACTTGGCACGAATTGAAATATTTTCCGTGTCTGGTTTAAATGCAGGCTTGTTTTGTGTCACAACGTCACATACAAGCGTTGATGTTTTCAAGATGTACTTTTCTTTTTCGTGTGTGTGTATGTGTATTTGAAACACGACTCTCTTACTTTTGAGGAAGCGTTTATGAGGCTTTTGATGGACGAGTATGAGTTACACATTTTTTTTTTCTTTTTTTTTTTACAAGATATATTTTGAAATGGAAGTAACTTATAGTGAATGAAAAATTTAAGATGTAATGGTAAAGTAGAGTCGAGAGCTGTTGAGATGCAAGTTTTATGAAGTTAACATAAAAAAAAGAGATTTGTAATTTTGTAATATGTAAGAAGTATAAATATTGGTATTGATTTTTTTTTCAAAATTTACAAATGGATATGATTAAGCAAGGATTTATAAATATATATGTGTTACGTTTAAGGAAAATTTTTATCGTGATTTGCAGCTTGGAATTCCAATTTTCTAACGTAAACTCTTAAAGATAATCTAATATATTTAAATTTGTAGCAGCTACCTCGGTAAAGTTTATTACTAGAAAAAGAAAAAAAAATGTATATATGAGAAGAGAGAAAAAGTAGGTTGAAAGTTCAGAATTTTCAAAAGAGTATATTTCTCTACCCAACATTTTAACACAAACTTGATAAAGTTTTTATAGCTAGAAAAAAAAAATGTTTATTATAAATTATGGCTAACAATTTTAAATAATTTACTATTTTTACGATAAATTATTTTTTAAGTGATTTAAAATTTTATTTTCTTTTTTTCAATTTAAATATAAATTTATCAATGTAAAAATTAGATTTTACTGATACTATTTTTTTAAAATATAAAATATATTCTTATATATAAATATAAAAGTATAATTTTAAAAATCTTTAATATGACAACAGTATAATTTAACTTAATTTTATTTCGAAGATAAAATAAAAATATGAGTATCATCCGAATGAGTAAATAATTTTGTGCATGTCCTTAACATAAAAGAAGAATAATTTAAGAAAAAAAAATATTTTTTATTTTTAGCTTGAGGACGCTGATCTCATTTTGATGAAAAAGTAATTCCACAAGCGATATATTCCACAAGGCGATTTACTCATCGCTTTAAAAACAAGAAAAATAAAATAAACAACAAAAAAAAAACTGCTAATTCCAGAACAAAACTCAATAAAAAATTTACTACCCAGAAATAAAAAAATGCAAATCACTATTCAAGTCAAATTAAGTTGAAACAAACAATCTTATTTAACTCAATTATTTTTCTAATCTAAATTTGAACTTAAACACGTCAAATCACATTACCAACAGTCGTCAAAATAAATAAAAAAGAATAGAATAAAATAACAGCAAAAAATTCAACTATAGCTCCAAATTTCATATCCTCTCGCAGTCACAAGGATAGGAGGGGGGATATTTTTCAGTCTGGCGATTTGAATGAAAATCGCGTGGCGTAACGCTCTTTAGAGAAAAAGAGGCGCCTATATAGTAAGGTAGAGGGAGATAGAAAATACACAAGTTAAGCGCAGCCGACGGTGCTGCGGTCCGGGTGTGTATATAGCAGTAGCAGTATAGGGGAAACTTCTTTATACGTTGACTTTGTAAGTATGTGTATGTGTGTGTATGTAAGCTACGGGAAAACGAGTATAGAGAGCACGAAAAACACGAGGTAGATAGAGGGAGAAAGTGTATATATAGGTATAGGGAAGTGGGATGGAGAGATGGAAGATTGGTGCATTCTCCCTATAGGGTTTTTTATAACAGAAGCTGAAAAGTGGAAAATCATGTGAACAAAAAATAATAATAAATGAATAAATAATTGATGTTAGAGGTATACCGTTAATTTTTATTATATAGTTGGGTTTTTATTTTTATTTTTATTTTAGTTGAATTAATTTTGTTATTTGTATAAAATTTGTTTTATTATGTGTAATCGATTTTTTTTTTTTATTTTCTTTGTTTCGTTTTTTTTCTTGTTAAGGATGCTCTTTTAATGGAAAAAGTATTTGCTTTTTATATAATGGAAAATGAAACAAAAAAAAATAATTTAAATTATTTAGATAGATTTTTAATATAACTTGTATTTAAATAAAGAATACCAAATAGAAATAGAAATTTCTAGTACATATGCTTTTTAAATATTTAATTGAACATGTATTAAAAGAAAAAAAACCCTTAGCACATTAAAAAAAAAGTAAAATTCAAACCACACATTAATATATAAAAAAAAAGACTTGGAAAAATTATATTAAAAATATAAAAATAAAATTATGGTTAATATAAAATCGTTCATTGGCCCTTTCCTTGTCATATAGCTCCCTATACACATATTTCTATAGACACATACAATTCCACATAATCGTCTATATACAAGAGATACATACAGCTGCAACATCATCACCACCGCACCTCTTATCCACCACACACTAAGGTATATATTCGCTTACACATCAACCTTTTTTTCTCTCCCTCCTTTCTCCTATATATAATAATCCTATATATAATACCACCACTCCCAAGACTCGACTGTTCCTTTTTATCCTTTTCTCTTCTCCCCTTTTTTTTTCTCCCTGCAGGCCACCGGAAAATTGAAGTAATAACGCTATATATCGTCTTATTGATTATCGTTGGAATTGATCAGATGCTGAAATTAAGCCAATTTGTATGTTTCTATATGCGAACATATAACTGTGCGCATGTAATATATCTATATGCGTTATTTATATATTTATATGTTTGTGGGTGTGGGCGTTTGCATATTTCTCTCTGTAACTTGTACTTTTCTATATATATAAGCGTTTAACTCTTGCGGTGTGTGTATGTATATGTCTGTGTATATACATATATCTACATAATATGCGATTGTACAGAACACACGTGCGCTCGTCGCTTTCACTATATAGAAGTTGACTTTGTTATAACATACATATATACATTTATATATAGATATATAGCAATAGTGTTCGTGCAAAGCGAAACCAATATCTTGAGAGCTTATTATTATTATTAGGCTAGCAGCGAAGCGCGTAAATAAGATTTTGCGATTTTATATGAAAATTAAATTTTATTGAGATATGTATATTTATGTAGGTAATTGTGATAGTCTATTTTGTTGCATTATTTTATTTTTTTTAAATATTTTTATTATCGTGAATTATACAAAATATTAAAAAAAATTGGTTGGTTATCACGTTTAATATATTTAAAAAGAAAATATAAATAAAATATAATTCTGAAAAACGAAATAACTAAAATTTCATGAAAAAAAATCTCTGTACAAATATTTCAAATAAAACTCTCTTTTAACTTTCGATGCAATTCTTGAATTACGAAATGTTAGGTATATATACCTCTATACCAAAAACACATTATTTCTCACCACAGTTTCAAATCTACGGGTAGGTGTATGTGTATCTGTATTGTATATGTATGCGTGACTCTGTTATAAAAGCCAATGATTCAAACACTTTCCGCAGAACAAGAACACGAAAAGGGAAAAGAGAGAGAAAGAGAAAGAGAGAGTTGACAAAGTGCAACCGATATATAGTGGAGTAACGACAAAAAGCAATTATCGTCGCAATCGAGAAAGAGAGAGAGAGAGAGAGAATAAAAAGAAAAAAAAATATAACTGAAAATAAATGCTCTCAGATATCTATATATGATAAAACTGTAAAGGTTTGATATCAATTGACAACGTAAGTCTCTTGAGTAGGTAAAGAAATAAAAAAAAAAAGACACAAGATGAAAAAAAAGATAAATAGAGAAACGGAAGAGACGAGAAAAAAAATAAGTAAAAAAGAGAAGAGAGATATGTAGCTTTGCGTACATAACATGAATGTAAAAGCGAGTGAAGTAATGTGAGATTAACTCTATAAATATATACCAGTTGGTGGTTTAAGAATCGCGGGTGCGCGTAAGTGATGCATTGACGACAACGACGTCGATAATCATGATGACGGTATTTATGATGAGTATAAGAGAGAGTAAAAAATTTGTATAGAATTATAACGAAGAAAAATAATAAAAAATAAAATGAAATTAATGATACGAAGAGAAATAATTGAGCGAGAGTTACCGATACTTTTTTGAGAATAAAGAAGCTGAAAGGGGAAGGGGGAAGGGAAGAGAGTTAGCATAGTAGAATGTCGAGTGAACGGACGTTTTTCAGAGCAACGACGAGGATGAAGAATATATATATATATATATATATATATA
>JAPYZE010002031.1:0-18180 GCA_030522805.1 Leptomastidea abnormis
TCCACAAAATCAAGCTTCCCTGATACTTATTTTATTAATAGTTATTTTTATATAATTTCATCTTATTATTTATCTTCATACTAAAGAAAAAATCTTACACCATCAAATCCATTGCAACCCAAAAAACAGACTATACTAAGACTCGAAAAAGTGCGAAGTTATAATGAAAATAGAAGAAAAAAAATATCTTTAATAAATCTTAAGCCAACCTAATTCCATATAGCTTCTTCCATCCAACAATAAACTTCTTTTCAAATGTTAAGACGAATCCAAGGGAATCAGCATAAAAGTCACTCTGATAGCCTCGCCTCTCACCCTACTCCTCCTCCTCCTCCTCCTCCTTTTCCCTCCCATTTCTTTGGTCACAGTGAAAAAGGAGATGATTCTGAAAAGCCAGCGAATGAAGTCGAACAAAATTGAAATGGGTCGAATGTCCAGGCTGAATTTAAATCGCAAAGGGACGCGAGAACGAGAAGAAGAAGAAGAAGAAGAAAAGCACACATACAGAGAGCGAGAGAAAAGTACAGTCTGGTGAAAAAAGAGAGAAGAAGAGAAAAAGGGTATATATACATACATATACAAGGGTGCGCGTGCGCTTATATAAAGTGAGAGAGAAAGAGAGAAGAACCTGGTCAACTTGCCCATAGCAGTGGACGTTGGTGCGCGCGCGACTCTTCGGCTCAGCCGCTATATATACTCGCGAGTGAGCGAGCGAGCGAGCGAGGGAGTTCAACGAACCTACACTATACGTACTCCCTCTCTTTCTCTCGCACTTACTCTCGCGACCGGCGAACCTACACTCTCTCTCTCTCTCTCTCTCTCTCTCTCTCTCTCTCTCTCCCTACTTCCATGGCTTTATATACGTAATGTACCTTTACTCCTCGCGAGCATATATAGTAGTCAACTCTCTTTCTCTCTCGTATATTGGTATAGGTACGGCTGTTGCTGCTGCTGCTGCGAGCATCTCGTTCTTCCCTTCTTCTCTTATGGTTCCCTCGCTGACCTCTATATCTTGCGCTTGATGCTGTGTATGTATGTATGTATACTAGCTCGATCCGCTTGCTGTTGCTGTTGCTGCTATACTATTGCAGTGTAAACGGGCATGGGGTACGATAGTGAAGGTGAAGATGGCCGTTCTATGCTACAGCGAGTATAGTGCTAGAGATGCTGGAGTTTTGGGAAGATTGATTGGAAGGCTAAGATGTTTGGATGCTTAGAAGTTTGTTGCTTTTAATTTAATTTCGTGTGAAAATAACTGTTATTTTAAGAATGAAAAATTTTGGTTTAACTGTAGTTAATTATGGGTTGGTTGATGTGTATACATTTTATAGAATAAATTATTATGTTTAATTTTAATAAATAGGAAGACGACTCGATCTTCTTCTTCTTTCATTTTAATTCACTTTTTGCTTAAATAATTATACTATTATGGTTCTCAATAAATTCATCTAATATGTATATATGGATTAGATGTACTACATATTTAAGGATCAAGTATCTTAATGGCTGCATAGCGGTAGTTGACTTTTTTTTTTGCTACTTTTTTACCTAAAGTCCATTTGCTTTACACTGGTAAGTACAGCTTCATTTTTTTTTCTGGTAGCGGAATAATTTATACCATCCCGTAATCATATTTTAACGTAAGTAGACATTTAAATTCAGTTTTGTACTTTAATTTCAAATACTCTCTTTCCCTTTTTTTTTCTTTAACTCCTACACTTTTACACAAAGTTTTGAAATATTCTTTTTGAAAAATGTTTTTAAGAATCATTAAAAATTCAATGTCAATATCAGAAACCTTTATAAAATCCATAACCTTTTAAAAGCTTTCCAACTTAATTTTCTGTACATTAAAGTAAACTTTTTTTCTGCAAAAGATCATAATTTTACATTATTCAAACAAAAGCATAAAAAAAAAAAACAACTCACATTGAATATTTCAAAGTCAACATTCAAATAAACCAAAAATCAACAATCCTACTTTAAACAAGTATCATCCAACTGTACAGCTTAATACATTATATCATCTCACAGTTATAAATTAACAGTTAATCCCAAGAGAAAAATGCAGAAGTCATAATCCAGAACGGAAAATAAGCGGGTACGACGAAAAGTAAAGCTTAAAAGCGTATATACACACACACGCGCCAAGAGCCGTAAGTCAGAACGAGCATATATAGAGTGCCCCGCGAGAGAGGCGCGAATGACGCCGGAAGACATAGTAGTAGTGCAGTATACATATATGTATACATAGTCTCACAAGCAAATACGTTTGTATATCATGTGCCATAGGATCCTCGCGTAATAGAACAAGGATAAAAGCGCACATGGCAAAGAGCAAAGAAAAAGTGGTAAAAAAAAAAAACTAAAAGAAAAAAGTTCAGGGGATATGGGAGTAATTGCAAGCGCGATAAAAGGCAAGCACGAGTCGTCGTAGTCGTAGTTCTCTCTTTCTCTCTCACTCGGTGAGTTAATTACGCGAGTTTCTGCTACGCACCACCTGCACAACCGGTGCTGTTATATGTACTGGTGAGGATTCACCGAGGATACAGTGGGATCTACAACAAAAAAATGTCGTGCTTCCGGACTGAGTGAATCCTTTGGTATATTATAGAATGAGAAAAGCCGGTTCAACGGGTCTTCTCTTTCATCCCTGTTTTACGTTTAAGTGATGAGTACTTCTGACAATTGTGAAAATTGTTGATGATGATGCGGAAAAGTATGTTCTTCCGGATGATTTAAAGATGGGAAAAGATATAGTATTTTTTGTTTTTTTTGTTTATTAGTTCCACGAATCAGTTTAAAATGTCAATGGATAGTTAGTCTGCTTATTGCTGACTACTGAAATGCTTAACTTTTTGTCAAATATTTAATAGTTTGACAAGTACGGTAGTTGAGTTAAACGTTTTTTTTTCTTTTTGTAGCAAAAAAGTTGTTGGTTATTAGCAACACTTGTTGAACAGCATTTTCTAAGCTTTTATTTTTGCTATTGATATACTGATGCATTCCAATATTTTCCAATGACAGAATGAGTTAAGTATACCGTTCGACTAAATAATTTGAAATAAAAGAAAAAATATTGTACATAAACCGTTTTGAATAATCTTCTAATTTCCTTTTGAAAAGATGAGCTGATGTTTCAAATAGATATCGATATCTTTTAAGCTATGATTAAACATAGCGGTCTCTATAATTTAAAAGGAAAACTCCTTTTCTAGATTAAAGAACACGAATTTACATTAAAATTAGAATATCCGTCAAGTTACGTTGAAAGTCCGTTAACACTTTAATATCATTCCTTCAAAGAACTGTTATTAAATTTTCCTCATGATATACAATGTTTATTTTCTCTAACAATGAAAAATTACAAAAAATTGTTAAATCAGTAAATGTATCGATTCTAGAATGTCCAAACGTTTGTTAACTCCACTTGTGTCTAAATCACTAGCAATCAGAAAGTAAAGCCAAGATGTACAAACGTTATAGTCAAACTGCACTTGCATTTAATTTTCTAAGACAGCTGAGAGAAGTTCCTACTCCGGCAGACGTCCAAGTTTATATTTACAATGGCATATGATGTCTAGTGGACCTCTATACAAGAACAGACATCTACGAGTGTCGAACGAATAATCCTATTGCCAGGTGTCTTCTCAAGGGGTGGAGAAGATATGGGGATCTGAGATGCATCCAGCTTATGCAATGTCACTGTACTACGAGTGTGACATGGGTTAACCTGCCAGGCGTGATGATGACAGCACATATATATATATATATATATATATATATATATATATATATATATATTTTCATGTGACTAGGGGTAGCTGTGTATACGCGGTAGATCTTTTGGACCTCTTCAGATATTATTTCCCTAGAGGATATGACACCTGTACGACACGCGACCCTACTAGACGATTATATCGTTTGGCAGCCCTGTATTTTTTTTAATACTAAGGTGTTGAAGTGTTTTGAAGTCAAAAATCTAGATGTTTTACTACTGGTAAGCCACTTTGTAATTCAATTTTTTCTTGTTTTTAACTGCAATGACTGCGCCTATCATTTTTATTTTGTAATATATCTTTAAACAATTTTAGACACAACAAAGAACCATTGTTGCATAAAATGTTTTGAAGTATGTTTTTAAATTTTCATTGAGGAAACTGTACCGCACCCATTTTATTCAAATATAACTGGATGATTAATGTGGGTGCTGCTTGATAATAATATCATCATCACCACAGCATTTTAATTATAAGCTTTAGGTAAAAAATTGTTATTGAGCAGAGCACAAATAAGGAAAAAATGTACGATCGCTTTATAGGAAAATATACGTAATATTTATAAATCAATGTCAATTTTTGAGACATATAAATGAACAATTAAATTTTAAACTATTTTTAAAATTTTAAGCTTTTTTAATTAAGTTTTGAAAATATGATAAATTAAATTATAAGATGATATTTGTCAATCACGGATAATACTTAAAATATCTAATTATTGATAATTTTAATCGATTCAGTTTAAAACATTTCAACGCTCTTTTTTGTAGACGAGTAATAAGTAGCAGTCAATACTAATAAAGCTGCTTGTCAATACTTGCTTTAACCAAATTATTACTTATAGAACTTACACTAAATTAATAATTGATTATTGGTCTTTATAATAGCTTAAACAACTTAAATTAATTTATAAAGTATACAATTAGTTATTTAGTGTAATTAATTAAAAGAGCAAACAAACAATACTAGTCCATTTACCTTACTTTAATCTTTGATTCTAGTTATGGATAGTTTAAAACCACGTAATGTAGCAATACATAACAACTATATAGTAATACTAGTGAACTAAAAAATGTAATACATATATTTAGAAATAAAAATTTTTTAAATTATTTATTAAATTCAAAATTATGATACAAAAAATGTAGCATCTTGTAGAAAATTACCTTTATGTTAAACTGCTTTTTGAAAGACTCGGCTTTGGTTCACCAATGACAGGATCACAGTGCAAAACCGATCTGCGCTCCTGCGCGCCCTCAGGGCAAAACCCAGGGTCCACAAGTAACCATGAAATCACCACTATGCATATATATATATTCCAACAAATAAATAAAAAAATTAAAAACACAAAACACTCACAATATTTTTGTCACAATCTCAATATAACACAAGCTAGAATACACAATATATTATGCGTCGTACACAATAAAAACAGAAGCGCGAATTATCAAGTCAAGCAAAACCACAATATTATATATTATATTGCTACCACTGATGCTGCTGCTACTACTATGACATTAGCGTAAGAAGTTTGCACGATTCTCACTATATAAGTAGAAGACGGTTGAGAGGAATTCCAGACAAGTGGTCCTCGCACTTTTCTATCTCTCTTTCTCTCAAGTCCTTTCCCACTGCTTCGGCGCACACAGTAGTCCTCACACCTGCCGCAGGGGTAAAAACGTCCAAACGAACGAAAGAACCACAAGTAAGAATATTATAACGCGAGAGAGAATCAGTGAGAAAAAGTGAGCTACCGGTTAGAGGTAAAGAGACGACAAACGTTCGCGCGCGCGCGGCTCAAGCGAAGCCCTGCCGGGTACTGAAAAACACGGCGTCCGGAAATTTGCTGTGCCCTAAGCAGCTCAACAAGAGCAACGAGGATGAAAAATATGAAGAAGAGAGAGGGAATAGTTCGCGCGAGTAGAGGGACCAGGAGAGGACCAAGCCAGCAGCGGCAGAGTATGCGCGCGCGCCTGTTCGTATATACTTCACCGTCACCACCACCACCACCACCGCCAACGCCGATGCTGCTGCAGCAGCTAGCCAACCTACGCGCTATCGAACGCCTGGCGCGCGCGCGAGCTCCTCTATATTACCTACACAGTGTGCCGCCGGCGTCCAATCGGCGCGCCAAAGACGAGCCGGCCAATGGCGGGGCCCGTGCATGGCCCCCGACCGGGCAATGGCGTAGCCTGATCTCATGCTCCAGAGAGAGAGAGAGAGAAAGGAAGAGAGACAGAGAGAGAGAGAGAGAGCAAAGTGATGCTGCGAGCACCCGCGCTTGTTTCGGAGCACGGGCCTCTTTCTCTCTCTCTCTCTCTCTCTCTCTCTCTCTCTCTCTCTCTCTCTCTCTCTCTCCTCTCACTATACTCTGTCTCTCTCTCGCGAGCTAGCGAGTGCGACGCAGATCCTTTGGCCCTGGATGTATATATATATATATATATACATGGTGAGACTCAGGTGCGCCAGACTTGGTATAGGGCTAGTCGTGATGGTAGCACCGTTTGGAGGATATAGGTGTATAGGTACCTGTGTATAGGCTCAGCCGAGAGACGACCCTGAAAAGCCGATTGTAATCTCAATTGTGTTTTTTTCGAAATTTAGACTAAAAGGAAGATATCTGGATGATCTGCGAAAGTTTTTGTTTCCTATGGATTTTGGTTTTAGCGTGTTTGAGAATTATTTTGGATATTTATTTTTATTTTTTCATTTTTGTTTTGTTGATGGACAAGTGGATATAATAAAAAAAATGACAAAAAATAACAATATTTTGTGAATAATGTATAAATTATTCAAAAATATAGTTGCATACCGTAACTTATCACAGAATCATGAAGCATTCAGTCTTTCACTGAGACAGTAATTAATTGAGACAGACCAACTTGACTCACCTGTGAACTCTGACACCACGTATGACAGAACGCTTAAACTCTGTCTTTCTCTCTTTGCGTGATATTACATTCCGTGTCACATACTAAGAGATATAATGTATCAGAATGACGATGTATAGTAGTTTCAAGAAGAAGAGCTTGTACATTCCTCATACATTTCTTAAAAAAAAAATTATTAATTTGAGTAATTTGTAAATTTAGTATAATGTAGTTTTAAATGAATAATTAAATTTGAACATGAGATATAATAACATAAGTATATAAGAGCATGTACACTTGTCCATATCTAATTCATAGTGATCAGTGAGAATCAGAATCGATTGGAATGAAGCCGTATATATATGTATAGGGAGGGGAGAATCCCTTCTAATAGCCAATTCTGAGACTAGAGTATGCATAAGCGTGTCGCGGTATAACCGAACTGATCAAATGCATTACAAAGGGATAATTTCTGAGCTCTCTGTATAACAAACAGACCGCATAAATTGGAGTAAACAAGAGTAACGTGTTATATGCATTCTCGTGTGTTGTGTACTACGATATCTGGCTAATGATATAATGTTATTACATACTGGTGATATATGTATAATATTTATACTGATTGTATAAAGTATACACAAAGATATTTTTTTTTAATTTTATTTTCAAAGTTTATTATTAGAGTAAAAAATAAAATCTTTTTTTTATATTGACTTTTCGTAGGCTATCACCTAGTGGATTCCTCAATTTAAAAAAACTTTTAATTAAGATTTTTCTGTACAATTAAAAAACAATTTATTTGTTTCTGTTGTTGTTGTTTTTTTTCTAATAGCTTTGTTACTTACAGCAATAAAACAAAACAATAGAACACAACGTTCTTTTTTTCTTTCCTAACTGTAAATATAGGATTGAATTACGATTTCATCCTGAGTATACATACATACATGCACTTTTGCATCTGGGTTTTTACTGGGTCATTCATTCGAATAATCGTTTGAGTCTATACTGTTACCGGGGCCTGTATTGTTTTCTTTCATCCGGTGACATCACGAGTTTCGCGCAGTCAGTTAGTCTAACTGCGCAACAAACGTGCCAATCCCTCTTTTTTCAATATATAGTTAAACATTTCAAGTAACTTACCAATATTGAAATTTTTCAAAAACAATGAATTTCTTAACTAAAATTTCACTTTTCAATTAAATCCTTCAAATAATTTCAAAGATCCGCAGTAATTTATATTTCCAAATAATTAATCACAAGAAGAAAAAAAATTTCAATAACGGAAGGATAAAGCCTCTGAAACTCATTAAGAAGCCGAGACACACAGAGTGGAATGGGAAAGGAGGAAGGTGTTCCTGCAAGCTCAAACGAACGTAGCTTCCGTTAATATAGAAAGCTTCACGGAGCGTAATACGTATATATATAGTCGTGCTTGCAGCCAAGCGGAATTAACCACTCAGCTTTGCGATGACGCTTATGCTTCCGTCGTCGCGATTCAAATTGAATTGACGATAGTTGAAATAGACCAAGCGCCGCGTGCATACACACCTAACGATTTATATTAGGTTTTCGTTGTTGTTGGATGTGCGTATGCAAAGACAAAAAAAAATACAAAAAAATACCTGTCGAAGCGTAAAGCTTTGCTATTATGTATGGATGAAGCGAACTGGATTCGTTGTTTTGCAAGTTGCGTTGCGTGAGGCTGGATGAATGTTTGTATGAATGATTTTCCGTTAAATGTATGCGTTAAAAAGGCTTGAGCGTTGATTGTTAGGTGCATGGTATTGAATGTAGACATTGGATCTGTAACAAAAGAGATGGTTAAAAATAGAAATTAATTATATTGTAAAAAAACAGAAAGTATTCAAATTTAACATTAGTAAAATCTATGATAAATTTAACAATTTAAACATATTTTAACTTTTGTAACATCCTCTCGATTTCCATTAAACAATTAATACTAAAGTGATAAATGAAAAGCCAAGGAAGCTAAAGTCCTAACAGATCACCCACGAACAGAGTAAGTTACGTATTGAGCTATATCAGTTTCGCTAGTAACACTCGCGAGGTATTACACTTCTCCATCGTTGAGATGAGAAGTAAGAGAGTGAAAAGGGGGAAGAGGAAGACGAGAGAGCTCGAGTGCGGTGAGCTCGAACTAAATTACGGAATCGACGCGCTCGGCGTGCTTTGATTAATAGTCGCGAGGCTCGCGAGTACCACAGGATTACCCTCGGATCGGTTATTGCCAGTATATACCTATACTCAAATAGGACTTTCGTGTTTAGAGAAAGACTACTGTTTTATACGCATCGATGATGTTTTTGTAATAAAGTTGCGTGAAACAATCGTTTAGCTGCTCTTTAAAAATAACCGTTTATTAAATTGTCTACTATGTTTTAATGGAATATGAAATTTTCCACATAAAATCTACTGTTAAATGGTATTTCTGTTGATAATTTGCGTATAAAACATCAATTACTTATAAAAAATCAAATAATGAAAACATTTTCAAATTTACATAATCAAATAGCTTTACAACTTGGTAATATTTACCCTCGTATAGTCTCGGCTTTTACCTCAGAAATTCCAGTGGATAGCATCGTATGTATGTACATCTCGCAGGGCATCGGCATTACAGTGACTTCCCAAGGCTTTGACACAATTGCAACTTCCCCATTCGGTTCTCTACTGGCAACTTTCACGATGGCTTCGGTCTTTCTCTCTCTGTGTGCATTTGCCACGAGAATCTCTCTCTCTCTCTCTTTTTCTCCTCCCCCAATCCAAAATGATTTGTACTTCGAGCGCGTGCACTGAATTGTTTCAGAGAGAAAGAGATAGAGAGAGAGGGAGGTAAAGTTTTGCGGTTGCCCGTCAATTAAAACGACTGACTTGGCTTTCAGTTTAAATTCGATTACCGCTTTTCCACAAAACGTACTATATATACAAGGGGAGTATCATGAAAGCCGTCGTTGTTATATGGAGTTTCAACTATAGACTAGGTATGGCTTCCTTCTATATATATATAAATTGACCGTATACTTTATAAATCTATAAAAAAAAAAGAAACATTATATAGAAAATCTTTAAATTAACCAGCCTCAAAATATTGATCAAAACTTATTAAATTCATTTCGATTTCAAACAAACGAAATTTCTCCAATAAACCTTTACGTAAAGCAACGAGTTTAAACTACCACTTTATACTGTATCCTCTCCTTTCACCCTTTAAATTACAAAATAACATAGCTCCAGCAATTCAACTTATTAGCATGCATTGCTCAACGCGCTGCAATAGTAGCAGTAGTAGTAGTAGTAGTAGAATAGCCCACAATGAAGTTTCTCGTATTTACAGAGAAACTAGCGGTACAAGAGAGAGGCTCGGCATAGGGTTGAGTTACATCGAAGGAAAAAGAAAAAAGAGAGACACAATCGGAAAAGTAAGTTCGAAAAAGAGAAAGATCGATCGATCTGAGGGGGGAAGCTCTTGGCTCTCTCTCTCAGTAGTTCTCTACGGAAAACTCGGTTCTCCACGTTCTTCTCTCTTTCTACTTTCTATACTCTTCCAGGCCTTTCTACCTCAAAACTCAATTTTACTTAATTAGTTCACTCGCCCGCTCTCTCTCTCTCTCTCTCTCGCTTTTCTATCTTCTTTATATATCTACTACCAGTTCTCCTTCTCCTTTGGGGCGAACGAACTCTTGGGACTTCGTTCGAACTTCATTTCCATTTGTCATCGGCCTTAATTTGATGATCCGAGGGGGATACGTTTGAATAGTTGAGAAAAATTTTTATCATTCCAAGAATTTGTGTATCTGCGTGGTACTTAAGTTTGTATTTGGCTGGTGTAATGTTACAAGAGGTACTTATAAATTTATTCTGTTGAGCGAGCTAATATAAGGTAATCATTATTTTTCAAAATAACTTGAATGTTTACTTACATCACTGATTCAACGAACTCAAACCATATTCTTCTAAAATTCCGACAAAATCGCATCTATGATCAAATCAAATATATCCAAAAAATAATTTAAAATCTATAATCAAAACATCGATGTAGTTTCCACGAAAAGTAGGTCACATGGAGAAATAGAGTCTGCACACACACACACATACATACATATAAGTCTACATAGTCAAATCTCGTATGCAGGTTTAGCTTGGCAGCTGTGCGCAGCAGCAGCAACGTCATCGTAAACCCTCACATATATACGCATATATACAAAAGCTTGTTGCATACCCCCCTGACGTTTCAGTATATACACCCAACAGAAGCCCGCAAGTTCTCGGTCCACATGTCGTATTTGTACGACAAATCCCCGGGCAACGAAGAGAGAGAGAGAGAAAGAGAGAGAAGGGTTTGTGGAACTATATGCGCCCCCAGGCCTAATCACGGAAAGGCTATGCGCCCTTTCCTGCTGCGTATACACTACCTATACGCCTATACAGTTATACATAAAGCTAGACAGCAGAAAGAGAGAGAGAGAGAGTCGACTCAAAACGACTGACTGACTTTGGCCCTTCGCTATATGTTGACAACTGTAAATACTGTTTTGCAATTGTAAGATTTCGTTGTGTTGTCTATCTTTGAAACTTTGGCTTGTTTATGTAAACTTAGTGGCTTTTGACAATGAAATTACATGAACAATGTTGGATTGTTTATTAGCAAAGTGCTTGATAAAGATATGTATTTATTTTTATTTTAAAAGAAAAATTGAATACAAAGATGTGAGTAATAAAAATTAATTATAAATATGGTGTATTCATGAATGGATGAATAATTGCGACTGTATCAATCTAAATTCAATATAATAATCTTGAAGCATGACTAGCACGTGCACTATATATGCTAAAGAGCAATGAACTGCTGGACCGTTTTACTCTCTTTCTCTCTCTCTCTCTTTTACATTCAATAAATTATAATTGCGCTAGCTACACACAATCAGATGATGTATTCTAACAAGCAAGTCTTCGTCGTCGGTACCAGATCGCGTGCAATGACTTTGGTATAAATACACAATATGGAGAGACGCGTTCGCGATAGGGCCCGATGACCGGTTACGCATGCGCATTAAGGTATACACATTGTGGCTTCAGAGATCGGCATGCCGAGGTCAACGTTTCCCGCTCTTTCTCAAGGCCAAAGTACCGAGAGCCAAGCTGTTGTATGTACTATACTACGAGAGAGTATGTACCTATACTTGCTGGATCTGTATATAATGGGATGGCAGCGTGCTTAAAGAGAAGGAGAGAAGAGAAATTCAAAGGGAGAATTTTTGCTGAGTCCTTACAGCAGCACGTCATTCGCTAAATAGCCTTGATGTAAGAACTTTTTTTTCATTTCTTTTTGTTGAATTCCTTGTAAATTATTATAATTTAATTATATTTGAAATATAATTTTTATGATTTAGTATTATTGAAATTAAATTAGAATATCGTATTCTTTTTATTTAAAATAGAGCTCCCAGTAAAATCTATTTCTCTTTCGGACTCAAATAAATCATTTAATACCATAATCTACAATGGAATAAATTATAAAAAATATCGAAATATAAGAAAAAAGGTGAAGCCTAAAGAATTTTTCAAACCTATTTTAAATATCAAGTGTACGTCTACAGTTTTTTCAAAGCTGAATTTTTTAAAGTTTTAAACTATAGCCTATAATCCGTAACATGAAAAAATACGCAAGATAGTACGCATGTATGTTTCCGATAGACTCTCGTTTGGAATTTGTAGACCAAATTTTCTAGCGGAGTTATACCACGTACATTCGTGTACATATTCTAAACAAAACTAGCGTATCGGCTTATGCAAACAAAGTAGATGATCCTAAATCTAAAGTAGCAAAATCCACTGCGCGTGAAATGTACAAAGAATATTAATTGTTAAATTTTAGTAAACTAATAAAGTAAGTATAAATATTTGGAGAACTTGAAAAATCATTTTTTTTTTTAATTTTTTATAATCTTATCAATTAACGGAATTAAGTGTGATACTTATAATTAGTAAAAAGCACATAAAACCATAATGCATGTATAGTAGATGTTTAAATTGATTCAAACTCCCTCTAACAGAAAGCACATCAACTAGATTCTTTATATTTGTGCCAAGTTATCTTCTGGTAACTTTATCGATAAATACGAATTCTACTAGTATCAAACATACAGCTAAAGAAATTATTTTATTCTTTTTGTAATACAATCAGTTTTTTTCTGTAATTGATGTGCATTTATTTCCTCTACAGCATACTATTTTTTTCTTTTTTTTACGATAACCGAGTTTATTTTTTTAATGACGAAAGAACAGCTATAAAGGATACAGATCTTTGAATCATCTAAAAAAATAGTTTAAAATAAATTGTTATTCAAATTTTTGGAATTTTTAAAACGAAATAACACGTTAATCTTACAAATAATAAATTTTCAAAGTTCATAATGAAAAATCCTCCAGCAGTCATAACGCAAGGTCGCGAACACCTAAGCATAAAAAGTAGTAACAACTTTTTGCATTTTATGCACTCATCGTACCATTGATTATGATAGCTAAAAATTAAAAATGACAAATGGCACTGGTAATAATTAAAGTAGACATTGTTAAGACTACTTTATTAAAAAATAAATTTGATAAAAAATTTTAAAAAACTTACGCATCTTGTAATAGACCACTGCTATAGTTGATTAGTTCTTGACCTGGCCAACAGACATATGTCAAATGAATAACTGCTCCAGTCAACAACATGACAAATCTAGGAATATCAAACCGATCACATTCAAGGATAATCTACAAAATTATTGCATAAAGTCAGTATTTTTTATTAAAAAAAAATGGTGCAACAATTTTTACATATTTTATTTTTTACAATAATTGAAATATAAATTATCTTACAACAGATAATGTACTAATATATACTGCATTTAGTGCCATTACCAATGAAGATGTTGTTGAATATGTGTAGTCCAATAATTTTGCAAATCTAAAAAATCAAAAAGTAAAATTACAATTCGAACTATTAAATCTTTTTTCAAATTTTTCTTTCAATAAATTTTTATTTTCATATAATATTAAATTTATTTTACTTCAAAACATTCGAATGCATCTGTATAGTTTCAATTAAATGACATCTAAAAACATCATTATCATTCAATATTATTTTCTTTTTAACAGTTAAAAATTTCTGAGGCGTTGTCATTCGAAACCTAAATTTAGAAAAATAATTTATCTTAAATTTTAGCTCAGAAAAAAATAAATATCATTATTACTAATTATATTAACTTGATAATTGCAAATAATCCAAGACAATGTTCAACGCTAACAGCATACATAGTGTCTATAGCTATCATAATAAAGCCAATTGTAGTTGAGCAAAGACATTCAAATAAATAAATTCGTTCGTAATATTCAGTTTTGTTAAGCAAATATTCACCATAAAGAACGCTTGTTCTTGCTCGACTTTCATTTAATGGTCTGATCATATCCAGTAATATTGGCGTCATTGGTTGACAACAGAAGCTCACAATCGATGTAAGTATAAAAACTGAAATCAATTTAAATATTTTTTATAAATCTTTTAAATATAAAATGATGTTGATTAGTCTATGTATATAAATAATTCACAATTTTTTAACATGTTAAGTAATATAGGAACTGTAATAAAATTAAAATTAAAATGGAAAAATTTTATAATGGTCTGTAATATGAAATATTTGGCTGTACTTGTGTAGCCTCCAGTAAGCCATATTCCTTTTTCAGAATATTTAATAAGAATGTCTTTATCGATCTCATGTGTTATCATTTCCCAATTTCGAATAATATTATCGTACATCACTCTTAACTAAAATTAAAAAAAAATTACTATTATAATTCATATGTACTTTTTAAAATTTTTATTCAATAAGTTTCTTGAAATTTATGAATACAAACCTCTTTTTCAAAAATTACTGAAGTCAAAAATTTTAAAAATATTGCACCTATAAAGGTGAGAGTAGCAAGATGTATTAAAATCATTACAAACGAATAGTAATTTACACATACGCCTATTATCTGTATAACATTTTTAGAGATAAATAGTAATTAAGTCCATAATTAAATCGATAAAAACTAAAAAATATCAGGTTCATATTTACTTGTGGAATTACTATGATAATCAAAGCAAAAAGATAACAAAAACGCAAAAAAAATGTCTTCCATTTGGTGTCATAAGGCCAAATTCCAAGAAATAAAAGCATTTTTTTATTTATATAATAATATCTGCTATCGTAGATGTCCATTTTTATCGGATTCGGTACTAACTTGCAACATTCTCAGTACTGCGATATCGAATACGCGAGTAGTGTAATTCTTTATTCACGATCCAAAACCACAATCTTAACCGCAAGGTATTATCTGTGTTAATTTATGCAGAAAAATTATCAGTTCGAGTAAAGTATAGTAGTAATTTGATTTTATTAATGTCTGATTTTAATTAAATAATGAAAATACAAAATTTTTACGAGAAATCTAATATGTAAAAAATATTTAAGGTCATAGTCATAATCAATATAGCTAATTAATACTTTAACTTAATCTATTATAGCTACATTCATAATCGACTTGCTGAATTCGTTTTCTATTGAAAAATCTAGAACAATTCTCAGCACTTCATATAAATTACTGATGTTACTCTACCTTTTACATCTTTAAGTAATTATTTGCGTAAGTCTCAAATAATATTAAATTGTTTTGAATATTTTACTATTTTGAAGTAATATATCTTTAATTTAATTTTTTTAATGAATTATCAGTCACACATTTTTGATCTTACAATTTTTGAATTTCTTACTAAGAAGAAGTTTAAATAAAATAATTGTCGCAATTTGCATTATTAATGCATATTAATAAATAGTTATTCAAAGAAAAATTCAGGAATTCTCATTTTTTGCCATTTTATTGATATATCCATTAACATTAATAATAAAAACCTATATTTTAATAGTTTAATGTAGCCTTTTTGGTTTAACATGGTTTTTTTATGATATATATATTTATTTATTTATTTTTAACATTTATAATCCTCTATTTTGCCTTTAACGTTATACGAGATCATTCTTGCATCGATGATATAACAGTTATGTAAGATGTTGCTGTTTTAACTATCTAAACAAAAAAATTTATGTTAACTTTGCAATATTATTACAAAAATAAGGTATCAAGTTAAAAAATCAAACTGACTAAAAATAAATTTTCAAAGTTCATTATGAAAAATCCTCCAGCAGTGATGATGCAAGGTTGAGAACATCTAAGAATAAAAATCATTAACAATTTTTTGCATATTTGAGATTCCTCATACCAGCGGTTGCAATAGCTAAAAATTTAAAATATCAATTTTAAATATGATAATAATATTTATTATAAAAGATATTTTTATACATTTTTAATAATTTTTTTAGGGAGAAAATTTATCTTTTTATTATTTAACTTTTCAATAATTTTAGAATTTAAATGAACTTACGCAGCTTGATACAAATTACTGCTATAGTCAATCATTTTTTGTCCAGGCCAACAAAGATATGATAAATGAACAATTGAGCTAACGAGCAATATTATCCATCTGGCAATTACAAGAGGATCAGAGCACAATGTAATCTAAAAATTATTTTGTAAAAGTAGTGATGAAACGATTTTTGAAAAATATATTACAATTCAAGTGAATTCAAGTGTATAATTATTTTTTCTTATTGACAAGTATAAATTTGTCCTTACAGTCACGGATGTCATACTTATGTACAACGTATTTCCTGCTATTGTCAGCAAAAATGTTGTTGAATTATGTGTAATCTAATAAGTTTGCAAATCTATGAAATTAAAAAATAAAATTACTAACCTTAGTTACAGCACTAAATAAATCATTAATTATTTTAAAATTCTTTAAATAAGTAAATTCAGGTTTTACTAGCAAAAAAATAAAATAATAGACTTAACGTTAAAACGCTAGAATGCATCCGAATGGTTTCAACTAAATGATGTTTGAAAACGTCACGATGATCAAATAATTTTCTTTTTTCTACTGTAAAATATTTTTGAGGCATCGTCATCCGAAACCTAAATTATAAAATATAATTAATTTTTTTAATTGTTTCAATAATATTAGCTAAATCAATTAATTTTTGCAAATCATAGAATTTTTAAATTAATTACTTAATTATTGCAAATAATCCCAGGCAATGTTCAATATTAGCAGCATACATACTATCTATCACTACCAAACAAAAGGCCAAAAAACTACCAGAAAGAGTCTCAAATAACCAAATTTGTAGGTAATAATCATTTTTATCTATGAAGTATTCACCACCTGTTATAAATAGTTCTGGTCGACTCTTATTTGATGACTTTATTGTATCCATTATATTCAATATCAATGGTACCCCACAATAAAATATAAGCCCTACTATCATGTATACTGAAAATTAGATGTATACAAATTATCGCATAATATATTATTAAATATATTATATACAAATTATGTCCGATAAAACTTGTGTAAATATAAGTATTTTTCATTTAAAAATATAAAATTAGATCTAATCAAAGGTAGATAAAATTAAATGAAATTAATTATTGAATATAATATTTCTGAACCTATGTAACCAAGAGTGAGCCATATTCCTTTTTCTGAATATTTAATGAGAATATTTTTGTCAATTTCATTTGTAATCATTCCCCAATTGCGTATTATATTATCATACATCACTTTTAACTAAAATTGTTATAATAATATTTTCATTAAAATACTAGAATTTTATTGAATAAATGATCCTTTAAGAATTCTGACATACAAACCTCGTTTTCAAAAATGATTGACATCAGAATTTTTAGATAAATAATACTTAAGAAGCATAGGAAACTAAGATTAAATAATATCTTGGTAAATGAATTGTAATTTACATACAAACTTATAATCTATAAAACATATAAAAAATATATGAATTTACAATTACATTTATAAAAAATTAATAATATTAAACTCTTATTTACTTGAGGGATTGTTATAATGATTAAGACAAGAAAAGAAAAGATTCGCAAAGAAAATTTTACAATTTTATTGTCGCACGGCCAAATTCCAAGAAATGACAGCATTTTTTTATTTAGTATAAAATATCGACTATCGTAGATATCCATTTTGTTGTACCCGTCACTAACTTATAACTTTCCTAATACTGTGATGTCGATTAACTGATACTTTTACAGTCGAAAGTATAATCTTACTAGTCAGTATCTTAATAAACTATGATTGTTCATACTTAATAAAACTGTGATATAGGTAGGGTAACATGTTTGATAGATGACTTTTATAAATTGGAAAAGTTAAAAATGTCATTTTTTTTACTTATTTTATTGATATTTCCATTTACATTAATTATAAAAAGGTACTATATTTTTAATCGGTAATAAGACAATTTATAATTTTTTTTTTTTTTTTTTTTTTTTTTTTTTTTTTTTTTTTTTTTTTTTTTTTTTTTTTTTTTTTTTTTTTTTTTTTTTTTTTTTTTTTTAAT
>JAPYZE010002032.1:0-18179 GCA_030522805.1 Leptomastidea abnormis
CCCCCCCCCCCCCCCCTGTTGGAGTCAACGCTGCTGTAGCTGGCATTTAATGCTAATTACAAATCAAACGTGCTTGCCCATCGTAGCCAGCTATGTTACATGTTTACCACATACACACGCAAGAGAGAGAGAGAGAGAGAGAGAGAGAGAGAGAGAGAGAAATTCTGTCTCTCCTTTATACCCTATACTGTGCTTTTCGTCTGTGGCAGCAGTTGCAAGTGGGAGAAAGAGAGAGAGAGAGAGAGAGTGCAGGGTTGAAAGTTGGAATTATCACTGTATATCTGCTATCTCCCTTTCTAGATGCGTTTTGAACGATCGATGTGCTTTTACCTTCCTGGATTTTCTCATTCTGAGGAAACTGCTGAGTTTTAATGCTAGTTTTACTTTCTATATCTTTTGGTTTCTGAATTGTAAGGATAGTATATATCTGCAATGAACGACTTTAACTTTTTGGAATTGTAGAAAAAGGTTTTTGTTTGAATAATGACTATAAGTCTGTGTCTTATTGTTTAAAAATTTTGAAAAATTCAAGATAATAATTATACAAAGGTTGAAAAGTTAATTATATAGAGAAAGTTATAGCAATTTGCTGCTCTGTCAATTGGAATTAATTTCATTTCTCCTGTTAGGTGGAAAAAGACTTTTTATATCATTATGTTTTTGATCAATACATTAATTAAACGCGAGATAGTAATAGAGAGAGAGAGAGAGAGAGAAAGAGGATATCGCTTTTGCGTAATAGAATTGCAAATGGATACTATTAATTAGTACATCTAGATAACTCAATTAGATTGTTTTCAGCTTGGAGTTCGATAAAATTATTTTAATTTTTAAGTGTATAGAAGAGTATTGTGTGAATATTTATATATTTTTATATATTTATTTTTACTACTTTGTGTGATGTGATTAAAGCGTCAAAGTTACAAAAGGTTTTGTGAAAATATTTCTTTGTTGAATGAAATATATATAGTACTATATAAAAAGAGAAGGTGGATATGGTAGTAGTTGCAGTTTTAATCGATGAACGAAGCGTGTGGCCGTGGCGTGTTACTTTTCTTCGTCGTCGTCGTCGTCTTAATTAATCAACTCTTATCGCACGGTAGCTTGTCAAGTTTCCCGACAATCGAATTTTAATTAACGATCTTTTCACCTGTCTTGATCCATTTTTCTGTACTTACTTTCTTTAAGAGAGTGCCTTTGATATTATACATTAATCAAACGATATAATATAAGAATTATGTTATAATTAAAAGTGTTTGTTTTAGTATTTTATTAGTAGAAGAAGAATGAAAATATTAATTTAAGTTTTATTGATGACTTGATGATCAATTATCTATTATTTAATTAATTTGAAGGGATTATAGGATATTGTAGATACTGAAAATAAAAGCTTTGAAATAACTAAAAGAAAAATTTTAAGTTGAAACAACCTAAATATTTTAAATATTTATTATAGATTATGATTAAATTAAAAGTCTTTATCGACAAATTATTAAATAATGACTAATAAATGAAATTTTTCATCAAGCAGAAAATTTGAGAGATTTTCAAAAATTAATTTTCAAAATGAAATTTTTGAAGAATTTAATCATTGTTTGACCTGCTTCGTTATTAAAAGATGAAATTTGAACTTTATGAAGGTAATAACATTTACACGCTATTCTAGCGTTAAATCTACTTTCGTTGATTTTTGAATAATAAAAAGAGTCGAATTAAGTTAAACGAATATTCAGTGAATTATCAACAGATACGTTACATCGAAATAACCAAATATAAAAAATTAAAAAAAAAAAAGTAACTTTATTGGTATTGAAAGATGAGCTAAATTCAGAAAATTTTATTTTAACGCCACGTTATGAAAAGTGACGTTTGGATTTGATTAACGCGATTATACATTCACGCGAAATCGTTTTTCGTTTGTCAGCTAAAAATCAGCTCAGCTGTAAATAAATTCTTTATTTATATTTCAAACTTATTCGAACGACATGAAAAATGAAAATAATAAAAAAAAAAGCGAGGAATAATAATGAAAATAAAACACAAGAAAAAGAGAAAATCAGTGCAACGAACCAATCTAACAAACAGGACAGGTTCGTTTAATAATAAACCAGTGAAAAATTTCCTGAGAGAGAAAGCTGTCCTTCTCAAAAAAAACTCGGTTGAACGAGATAAAAAAAAAAATTTGATATAAATGACAGCTCCGTAATCCAGAACAACGTGTCACCAACGCTACTTGTCAAATCAAGAAAAATTTAATCATGAAACAAAAAAAAAATTATAATAATAACAATAATACATATCAATCAATATTATAAAAACTCACCTCGATGCAAAATCATCGTTCGTAAGTGTCATCTCTCCTTCAGCACTGTAAACGAAAATCCTCTCATTACCCTGGTACCATTTGATACTGTGAAGTCCAATACACTGGGTCAGCTTGAGTATACAAGGCAGTTGGATTTCGGTACCGAATTCAGCGTGCTTCTCGCTCTTTAGCCACGCCTCAGCGCTACCTGCAATCCAGCAATAACACAGATGGCTTGAGTTTAATATGCTCTACTGATATGCATTTCGATCTACTGACATACACACACGTATATATTTATGTCTATGATTTATAGTTCATATACGTAATTTCTATATTGACAGGTTATAATGATTTTATGGTATCTTTGCTGATACTATTGGCTTGTATATTTTTTTTTTTTCTTAATATAGTTAAATAATAAAGCAATCAAGATAAGATTTTAAGGCTAAATAATATTTATGACTTCTCGAACGAAAAAAGAAATAAAATTAGTTATGACAACAAGAGCTTTGAGCTTTTATTTATATATCATATCGATAACTTATTTATTAATATATATATGCTTCCCAAAGCAGTATGTTACCATAGAGATATGCTCAATACACACACAAACCGATAATTTTGATTCTAGAGTTCAGAGTATATCGTTTGTCTCATATGCCTCTTCAAAGTATCCTACTATATACCGATTGTACGCGTTAATCATCAAGAACTCGTACCAATCTCACGTACACACATATCTACGTGACTAATTCACAACTGAGTAATTATAAAGCACTAAAATAAGTGTCAAAATCCAAATATATATATATTCAACTTAAATTACCAAAATAGTTGAATAAATTTTCTATCCAAAAAAAAGGAAGAAAATTCTGTCATTACAAAAGTTATTACAAAACTTTGCTGATAATTTGCCAATGTAGATCAACGGAATTTCATGTAGACACATAGACTGACATTTTAACCAGTCCTCTATGTATATACACATATACATAGACATATACTTCGCGTTTTGGTATAAGCGGATGCGCGCTTGCGTTGTAACCACAGGGCACACAGCAGTAGCCATCACGAGAGAGTAACTTTCGAAGCCGCAGGGGAAGGTCGCAATAGATATATATACGTATATATACAGGTAGTCACTCGATTGGCTATCCCTTTCCCACGGTCCCACACTCTCTCTCTTCCTCTCCCACCCTTTTACATGTCCTCCCGGTTAAATTATTCAGCTGGAATGCAAGCGTAACGTACACACACACACACACACACACACACACACACACACACACATGTGATGTGTGTACGATTTATCCAGACGGTTCTCGATTGCATAATGCATTCTCTCTCTCGTGCAATGTTAGTTGAGTCGAGAGAAGCAGCAGCATCATTTCTCCCTCCTTCCCTCTATCTCTCTTTAGTAGTGATATGCTCTGTATATCGAATGATAAGTATCGATGCTCTCTTCTTCCTTCCCCTCTCCCTTCATATACTAGCACACATCCATATTATGTGCTCATCAGATTGAATGTCGTGATGATCCACGTGTATCATATCGATGGCTCAGACGAGGCAAGAGACGCTTGCTCTCTGTTATATCTGGATCACGAAGGATGGTATGACTGGACTGGCTAAGGGAATGGGAGGAATGAAGAAGGAGGGTGAGAGAAGAAGAAGAAGGAAGAGGATAATATCAAAGCGAAATTCGAAGCGATTGGGTTGGTCAATAGCCGCTTGGTTGAACATTCGGATTTCTGAACGGAATCGCGTCTTCATTAATGCAAGGACACGCGGAGATACTTTATTTCTATTACTCGAGACTGTACCATACACGTCGATAATTTTTGCAAAGTTTCACGAAGAGCTTGCGGCTTGGGGCTCAATGAAAACAAAATTAATTAGATTTCTTAAAGCACTCTCTCTCTCTCTTTTTTTCTTTACGGTGTTTGTTGTGCTTGCGGCTTTTGGAAAAAAAAAATTTGCATAAAGGATTTTTCACTATAGTATATTGGTGAATGCGAGCGCGAGTAGAGAGAGATAGAGTGAAAGAGAGCTTTAATAACCTCTACTCTCGACTCGTTTGCTCTTGTGCTACAAAATTTCCAGTCTGTTGTTTGTTAAATTCGACGAAGTAGCAGACGCTCTACGGAGCTTGAGCATTTATTTATTTTTCTTTTGTTTTATTCCTGTTGGTGAAACAATACGAGAGAAAGAGAAAGAGAGAAAGAGGACGAAGTGGGGTGTAGAGCCAGTATGGTGGCGCTGGATTAACTTTTAAATATGCATCGCGGTGCGCTGCAACGGCGCGTGTAATAACGCAAAAAGTACGCCACTAAAAACAACGTAGCCTGAATAAAAAAAAGAAAGAAAAAAAAAATTAAAAAATATAAAAAAAAAAATTAAAAAGAAAACAAAAATAGTAGTAGCAAAAGCATCAGCTAGTATAGTAGCAGTAGTAGCAGCCTTTAAAGCGTATAAAAGCGATATTTTACCTTCCAGCGCACTAAATTTCACACGATTCTCATTAAACGTCCCAAAGCGAGAGAGAAAAAGAGAGAGAGAGAGATGGATATAGGAAAGAGTAGGATAGAGAGTTAGTGAAGCAGATCTAGGTGTGCGCAAGCTTCCGCATCGCGTTTCTATGGCATTGTTTTTTTTTCACCTCATCCCCCTATATAGCCATCGCGCTACTATATATACCAA
This sequence comes from Leptomastidea abnormis, assembly GCA_030522805.1. Taxonomy (NCBI): domain Eukaryota; kingdom Metazoa; phylum Arthropoda; class Insecta; order Hymenoptera; family Encyrtidae; genus Leptomastidea; species Leptomastidea abnormis. The sequence goes on from JAPYZE010002032.1 coordinate 5,009, forward strand.
CGTGTATCACGTGGCAGTTTTTTTTCTACCATTCTTTTCCCACTCGCACGTTACGGCATTCGTTTTGTAAAAGCAAGCGTGATGGACTATATGTACGCAGTGGCATCAGTAGCAGCAGCAGCAGCACGACGTTTACTACGCGCAGAGAGATGCATTTCTGACACATTGACACCAAAAGAGAGAGAGAGAGAGAGAGAGAGCAGTAGGTGAAAGCAGTAGGAAAAGTAGAGTAGGATGCGCGCACGCGTACACATTTCTTCCTGTATTTGTGTGTACACCCTCAAAACGATGGGCTTATCACACTGCCGGAATTGCAACAATGAAATACTCGTCCTCTGCTTCTGGTATTTTACGGTTTTTTTTTTACTTTTTTTTTTTAACTCAACTGTTACTACTTGCTTGCTTACTCACTCTTGATAGCGGTGTGTTGTCGTTAACTATGCACTGTTTACGTGAAATCTGTTTTTCATAACTTTTTTTTCTTTTTTTTTTTTTTTGTTATGACAATTTTTTGTTTGGTAGAGTGAGTGAAATTCGTTGTTACTACAGATTTTTTTTTTTAATGCTGATTTTGCTAATTGAAAAGTCAATTTAGCAGTGTGGTGTATTAAATTTATGAATAATTGCAGAATGAATAATTAAAGAACGTTTTTATTCATCGGCTTTCATTCGAATATTTAATTTATCATCAAATGAATGTTCAATCGATAATAATATTTAATTTTAAACAATTATATTGTATCAAAAACACATAGTTCAATATTAACAAATTAATAATAATAACAATAATAATTAAAAAAAAATAAGCCAACATTCCATATCTCATACGTATCATTCAAGCTCTCTTTACCCTCCACTACCATCACCAGCCATAAATCAGCTTTTCACATATGTCACATTCTCGCAACTCCACGAAACACGCACTCAATGATTTTCACATATATATACGCGAGTGTGCTCCACTGCCTGAGGCATCTACTCATCCGAGGTGAAAAAGAGAGGGAGAGATGCTCTCTATGTCGTGTGAGCGTTATTTAACATTTGACACCTGCGAGCGCCGTCGAGCTTGCAATATCGATGCTATTCATCCGTACCGAGTTCAATAGGGAGAAGTGAGGGAGGGTGGAGGGGATGAATAAAAAGAGCGGAAAAGCAGAGAGCGGACAAGTCGATACCTCGCAAGCTCATACGTTTGATCGGTTATGAGATGAGCTTGCAAGCATAGATAGTTTATATTTGCTGATGCAACTACGTTCGTTAGATAGAGCTTTTGTTTTGCTACTAATATGCGTGTTTCTACGATATGTTATTAAAATGGTTTATTATTGCTTGTTATTCAAAGGCTACTACTCTGTGTTTCTAAACACTTTCTCTAACCTATAATGGACGATGAGCTTGCAAGCTAGAATTTACTGTAGAAAGCTATGTTTCTTCAGTTATAAGCTGGACAGTTGACCGATAGCCGAGAATCGTCAAAAGAATATGGGCAATTTGTCAAATGAAAGTAGCCCGGAAAAAGTTATTACAGATAAAAAGCTCTACTTGGATTTTCAAAAATCCTGATTTATTTTCTGTAATAATGGACGCTCGATTAATAATAGCCATAATCATGTAAAATTAGATTATACTCAGCGCTTCATTTCACACATTCAAAGTGTAAATCAATTTTGCATAACATTACTTATTGTAATGTAGATATGCAAAATTTAAAAAAAGAAAAAGAGAGAGAGAGAAGATAATCACGATTATATTGAATTTAGCTTGTAATACATCATCTCTTTTTTCATACAGTTACAAAATCATGCTACAGCATTATAATAATGCGATATTGCTTTATTTAATTATAACAAATAGCAGCAGCAGCTATGGTCGAAGCTTTTACACATGATAATAATATATACATATATATATATATATATACAATTAACATTATTCATAAGAGATTAAATGGCTTACAAGCAAATTTCCACATTGGATATATCATTGACAGTAGGTTTTAACAGGTAGAAACAACATTAAAAATAATCCAGCTATATATTTAAGCGGATTATTCAAGTACACACGCACATACCTGCACATATATGCATACATACATACACACATACATACATATAGTTTTTCGTATTAAAATTCCCAAGAGTGACTTTAACACCGTAACCTCCTCTAAATCAAATTCGCACAATGTAATTTCATTATCCATTGTAGCTCCCCTCTTCTCATTCTCTCTTTCTCTTTTCCCTTGAATTCTGAATCTCGCCCTTCCGATTACAATGAAATCGGACGCGCTTACGCTACACTATATACGCATACAACAGGGGATTCCTCCAAATCCTCTTTCTCTCTTTTTCTCTCTCTCTCTCTCTCTCTCTCTCTCTCTCCCTCTCTCTCTACTAAGCTTGCAAATTCGATGCTGATAAATAACAATAATACATAATCTATATATGTATCCTACATTATACCTGTATATATTTATATGTAATTCTATCCAAGTAATACATATAGAAAAAGTATCATGACCTTTACAAGCTCTCTCTCTTGCTTTCTCGTGTCAATGAACCAATACTGTCATGCTATACGATATATATGTACATATATATATATACCTTCGCAAGCTCTACATGAAGCTCTTTCGCGCGTAAAACGTCCGGATCGATGAATCACCGTTCACCCTCCTTCCCTTCAGCTATATAGGTATATACTTTATACCTATATAGCTTTCCTAAATTTTTTTTCCCTACCCTCGCCAAATCTCCCAGTATTCTCATATACCTTCTGGCTACCGTCCAGATATTTCTTTCTCTCTTTTTTTCTCTCTCTCTCTCTCTTTATCCTTCTCTCTGTCTCGTGGCAGCTTCAACTAGAAATCCACCTACTCCCGCTAATATATACGCGTAAAGGTGCTCATGCGCAAGAAACGCATTAGCCCCTCTTCCCATCTTTTCTCTTTTGAATCCCTTTCTCCATATATCTCTCTCTCCTTCTCTCCGATAGAATTACCCATGGAATATAACGCCTGCTGTCCGGGTAAGGCTATATACGCTCACGACCGAGAGATAGTCGCGTCTCCGGTGCATATGCGCTCGTCTGCCCCTCTCATCTTTTAGGGCACTAAACCTTCCTCCTCTTCTCTCTTCTTCTTGCATAAGCTAACTCTCTCTCTCTTTCTCTCATCTAACGCAGCACGCTTGGAATACCAATTTTCATTGTCTATAACCAAGCTTTCTCTCTCTCTCTCTCGCTTATATACCCTAACTCAGCCTCTTCGTACATTCTCTTCCTCTCTCTCTCTCTCTTCTTCTCTTCATCGTCAAGGTACGTGCATGGGCGATTTTGGCATATACAGCGTGTCAGGATATGCATGCGCGTGCGACTCGCGCTTGCCTCGTTTTCGGGGATGCGCTTGCCTTATTTGCGTCAGCCACACGAGCGAAGCGCTTAGAAAACGGAAGAAGGGAGAAAGGGGGAAGGGGAGTGCAATAAAAGCAAGACTCCGATGCAGCTGTGGCTTAAATGCAAGCGTGTGTGTGTGTGTGTTTCGGAGGGTATGCCGCTTATACTGGATGGACGGACGAATGGACGGACGTAACCGTTTAATGCCTGCTGACCCGTTGTGTCCATGAGTGCATACACATACCCATCTCTATACCTCCTGAAAGCTTCGTCTTTATTCTATGGGTCGACCTCCTTTTTGGCCTACTAGCCCATCGTATCCCTTTTCTTGTTGCTCCCTCTATTTTACTGGGATGACATCGATGTTAATATTGTGTCAGGTATGTATAAGCTTGGTTTGCTATTTCGTGTGAAATTGTATTTTTTTTATGGATGCTATTTGTAGGATATAACTGAGCTTCGTAAAAAACGGGAAGGCTTGTTTTTTGTTTCTTCCTTCACTTTAAGTTGAATATTTAAACTTTTGATTTTAAATTAAATGCGAAATTAGAAATTAGATTTCTGTATCGCAGTTGTTTTTATTTGCCAAAGTTTATTTGATTTTTTTTCTTTATAAAACGAAATAGAGTAAAGTAAATTGATGAATAGATGCAAATTTTTGTTGATGAATTCAAAATTTATTATGATGAAAATAATTTTGGTTAACTCACAAAACACTTTTCTTTTAACTATTTTAACTTATTTTTAAATAATTTACTGAAATATCTAAAAGCTTGTTAGAAATGTTTTAAAAGCTTTTTCATAAATGAACGTAAAATAAGACAATTCAGTTCTAGGGTACTTTATATGTTAATTTGTAAAACTGAGAAACGTTTTGGAGTCTTTAAGCGTCGACTAGAATGATTCAAAAGAAGTATAGAATGCACTACACTTAAAAGGTTGCTACTTGATTCAATGACCATAAATACTCGTGAATTGGAGGAGCAAGTCTGCTTTAAACTTCGAGAGCTTAGCAGCAACCTTAGGTCTGTGAATCCTTGCAGTTTTCTTTTCTTTTTTTCCTTTTTTTTTTATTTTTATTTTTCTTAAACGACAGTATTCAACTAAGATAGTTTCCAATAAAATACTTAAAAAAATGTGGTAAAAAATTTAAAATTGTAAATTATTACTTAATTATTAGATTAGATATTATGTTAGAGAGAATAAACGAATCGAATGAAAAGGAGGAGTCTATTCACTTACTGTAAGTAGATAAAGTCGGCATTGGTCAGACACGAATAAGTTATATATTATATAAGCGCGTTTAGGTAGGTTATTTTAATAACTCGGTACTAATTGCATAATTTACAGATTCCGGAATTCATAATTTTCGCTTCTTCTTCTTCTTCTTCTCCTTCCTCTATATAAAGAGTAGCAAAAGATAGAAGAACTTCTACCTCTCGTGAATAGTAAATTCGTAAGTGGCTCTTACGTTTTAAGGCAGGAAACGGCTTCAACGTAGCTTTTATCGATCGACGTAGGATTTCCAGTTTCTTAATGCATTCGCTTGCTCAAGAGAGAAAGAGAAGGAGAGAGAGAGAGAGAGAGAGAGAGAGAGAGAGAGAGACAGGCTTCTACGAGACGACTGCAATAGACCAGTTGTAGGGTGATGCTACTATTGCAGCTGCAGTAGTACCTTGCACACCAGTCTGATGAATTCAGCCAAGGTTTTTTGAAAACGGTAAAATTTTCAGAAGCCACAAGAATAAGAAACGTAGCGAGATGCCTGGTTCCGTTTACATACGCGTAGTTTTGGGGGAAAAGAAAGAGAAAAAAAAGCTGTGGAGACACGAGCGTTGGAAAAGCCGAGAACGAGTCGCGAATCCAAAGCAGCTCTCGGCACTAGAGTAAGATAGAGAGTGGGAGGTAAAGAGGTAGGTATATAGGATGGCAAGCGATAGCGACTCTTTTGCCGCCACCACCACCACCACCGACGTTGTGTGCGGTAAATACACACACATACATACATAGACAGCTCAGAGCTCAGGAGGATTTGGACGAGTGGGAAGTTTGTGTTTTCGAAGCGCTTGGAGCTAGAGCCGCACCCGTGTGCCTCTCTTTCTCTCTCTCTCTCTCTCTCTCTCTCTCTCTCTCTCTCTTTCTCCTCTTTCCTCAACAACCCGAGAGAACTGCATTCGCGTTATAGCGGAACTTCGCTGACTTGAGCGTTCGCGAGACTCCTTGCATCTACCCCCCCCCCCCCTCATCCTCTCTACTGCTACTGCTGTTGCTAGCGGCCTGCTTAATGCGCTCGCGTGGCAGAGCCAGACTCTCTTTCTCTCTCTCTCTCTCTCTCTCTCTTCATGCAGCCGTTGCTCTGTGGAAATCTCTTCGCGTTTCGATATTTTCTTGGGAAAGGGTAGAGAGTCTTTCCATCTTTTCTTACTTCTCAGTGACTGTCGACGCTACTGCTGTTGCTGCTGTTGCTGCTGCTTGCCTTTTCTTTCTCTCTACGTTTTACGAGGATAAGTTAAGGGTGAGAAAGTAGGACAATGCAAGCTATTCAGTCGGTTTTGTGAGGAAGCTATGCGAGACTATTTTTTTTTCTTTTCTTTTTTTTCATTCTATTTTTCTTAAAATGCTCTGCGTCCTCGAGCATTGACTGCGGATATGTGAGTTTTGTGAAAATGCGCAAACATTATTTTGAAATTCAATTTTTTTGTTTTTTGTTTTCTTTTTTTATTTTAAAGTCTTAGGGTTATTTCTAAGTAGTTTAGCTATTATCGAATATTCTTGTATTATTTTAGTTGAAATAGCAATCGATAATAGTTTTACTGATTTTACATATATTTATCGACTAATTTTATCAGAATTTATTATTTTTAATTACTTAAAAATTAATTTAAAAAAAAATTTTAAATTAAATAAATAAATAAACAAACTCTGGATAAATTGAATTAAGGTATATTACGTAAGCATGTATAATCTCTAATCTGGTTCTACTCGTAACGCTTTCAATAATCTTCGAGCGTGCATCTAAAAGTAAAGTACTTATCGAATTGAATATTTAATCCACTGATGCATTTTCCTTGTATATACATACACACGTTTATGTGTATATACATATAAACTTGCTTTATATTATATGTATACGTGCACTTGCATTATCTGATTTGATTCGAATATAACATTACTTTATAACCGGATTATAATCCACAAAAAGAAATAAAATCTCAAATGTACAAACCAAAATTAATAAAATACATTATAAACGTATATATTGGTAAACATAGAAGGATAAGGATATAGAACACATACGTATATCGATGTTATGTAGTGACATACGAAATACATACACACCCACACAAACATATCCATGGAAATACCTGAGATTAACGCTGTTACGCCAACTGACGTGACATATCGCAGCATCGGGAATACATAATCGTTAAATAATAACGATTTGCTAGTATAACTCATGTCAAGGATCTATGTACATATACATACGTACGTAGGTACGTATGTACGAGAACATCGAAGCAAGTATTTATGATTCTAAAATGAATAGGTCAGGATACTGATAATACACGTGTTGCTGCGAGTACGTATTAAAGGCTTTTAATAATTTATAAAACTTGGATATGCTACAAGCTGTTAATTTTCATTTTCGTTTAAACCCTTTAATAAAAAAAAAAAGTGGTATTGGAGAAAATAGGAGGGAGAGAAAGAGAGAGAGAGAGAGAGAGTAAAGGTTAGAGAATTACTATAGGTATATATACTTCCCAGGTAAAGCCGATTAGAACGTTAATGGAGCCTGTGCTAATGCTTGTGTAAGATAGAAAGACACTGGATGGTCAGTTCTACCGCACGTGAGGGTCTTATCATAGTTTAGAATCTCATTTGGATTCTAGAATATAAAGGTGAGTTGGTGGAGAACGAATAGCGGTTTTCACATGCAACCCAAAACGTTTTAATCAGTGATAAAATTTGTAGATGAAAATTAACTTGTTTGATGATGAAAAATATATAGGTACATAAAAAAAAAAGATCTATTACAATTAAACTCAATTATAAACAAAAGTTATTTTTCTTTTTTTATGTTATTTTGATGAATAAAAAACAATGTAATTAGCACATTTTAAAATATAAAACAGATAGAGAATGAGAGTGAGAGAATAAAAAATAAGGTCAAACTTTTAATTGAATAACTATCTCAGCAACTTTTAGATTAGATTTTCATTTTCATCGAGTATGAGAAAAAGAGAGAAACAGTCTAAAGCATTTACTCAGCCTGGGCATCGTAGCATTGAGTTTGTCGAAAAAGGGTAGAGAAGGGTAGAAAAAAAAAATTCAGGATGGAAACAGAGAAAGGGCCGGAGGTCGGTGGCATTGCTGGAAAAACATTCGCCAACTGTAAGAAAAGTCAAGGAGCAAAGAGTACGAAACGCTTGAGGCTCTCTGCACTCCTTTCTCTCTCTTTCTTTTTTTTTTCTACTACCCCCCACCTTTTCATCGTCTTTTTTTTCTCTCCTTCTACCCTATTTTCCCATCGTAACACAAGACGAGCCTTACCGATAAGTATAACGACTCTACGTTTGGTCGTCGATAATGCCCGCGGGGCTCGATTGAAAATGCGTACTGGCTGAAGGCATCAGTAGTAGTAGTAAATGTAGAGGTAGTAGTAGCTGTAGTAGTAACAGTGGCTTTAAAGTGCGACCAGTCGCTTCATCGCCTTCTCTTCGTCGTAAAAGCTCACGAACAATTCCACCCTAGTTTTTATACCTCCTTTCTTTCTTTTTTTCTTTCTCTCTTCTTTTTTTCTCTTTTTTTTCTCTACCCTTGATTATCCTTTCTCCAAACCCCCCTTACAATTCGCAATGCTATCCGTTAAACTCTAATCTCGTCTCGTTTATTTTGATTCTTTCTTCATTTGCATGTTTGTCTTAATGTCTTGGCTATCTGACTTTTTAGACCGTCGAATCATATTCTCATCTTTTAGGGAGAGTAAAAGAAAGAGACTTTAATATTACTCCAAGGGATAAAGAAGCGAGAAAAAAAATCTTAAAAGTATTTCCTTCAACTTTTTGCGTGTAAAATAAAAATTTTACAATTTCGACAGATACTCAAGTGTATATAGGTATATAAACTTCTAAATTAATACAATAAACTTAGACCAGACAATAATAATAAAGTTTATCTTTTAAATTAAATTCTTTCCACAAATCCATCGACACCTACCATTACCACAAAAAACCCTTATCCTTCTTCATTTCGTTAAATGAAAAAAAAAAAACTTTTCAGATTCTGCAACTAACTCGCATCTATATACCTCCTCTTTTTTTTTCTTTCTCGATACATCTCTATATTTCAAACGGTCGAAAAGAGCTCCATCTTATCCTTCTACCCTTATCCATAAGCATCTATCCCGTCTAGGTGACAAAGAGTCAAGTACGATAAGGATGAGGAAAAGAAAGTAAAGACGCGTATATATACCAACTTCGTGTATATAGAAAAGGAGAGAAGCTGTTCAAATTCACAAGAAAGAAGGTTTGTTCTTCTTCTTCTTCTTACCGGGACCATTCGTTTTCTTACCAGTTGACCTTTCGATCTCTTTGCCGTACACTTCTATACCCCATCCCCCAATCTTTATCCTCTAGCTCCCAGCAAAATCGCGACCGACATTCTTTGCTATACACTAGTGAGTCGCAGAAACGAGGAGGTTGACTAAGGGAGAGAAAAAGCAAGTTGAATATAAAAAATAAAAGAAGAAGTTAAAGGATAAGGAGGATAGTGAAGGAAGATAGTCGTAGGAGTATATATCGCGATACATGAGGCTTTGCCTTGAGGCTCTGCTACCATTATCTTTTCTGCTTCGTGTCGGTGATACTTTTTCACCTTAATGCGGCGTGTATGTGTATACATGTATGTATGTATGTATGTGCTTTGAGTCCGCGCGACTTTACGTTATCGATTTCGTCCGTTATCACGACGATCCGCACGCAAGCACGACTCTCTTGATACTTTTATCCTTTCCCCCCCTCCCCCTTCTCGTTCTCTTATGGTTTATATCGCGAGAGCGCACCACATTGCAATATCGTGATTTAAGTCAGCTCGCTTATAAAAGCTTTCTTTCTTTCTTTTTTTTTTCTCGTAGTTAAGCTTCAGGCGATGCGAAAGAGATAGAGGTTTAGAAAAGCGTGCGAATAAAGCGTAAAATAAAAATTCTGATCATGACAGAGAAAGAGAGCACTCTGTCATCTTTTCTTTCTTTCTTTCTTTCTTTTTATGCGCTTGGTGGAGAGGCGAAGAAATTATTAGTAAACGAGATAAAACTTGCGATATTCACGATAAAACGTCTTGGCATTGATCTTATGCTTTCTGTGAATGTGTATTATGTAGGTCGAGAAAAAGAATTGTTTTTACTCTTGGATGCCGATAAAGAAAATCTTCCTTTTGCATACAGACATTGTGTGTATGTGTGTGTGTCGATGCTTTGTGCGCGTGGCAGCTTGAATTCGCGCGAGAAATTACAAGCGAGCTTGCGGATGGAAATCGATAACCGATAGTCAAATGAATCCTTGCTGCTTCAACAAAGAAAAAAAAAAAGAAAAAAGAAAGAAAGAAAGAGAAGTGCTGTGGAAAGTAAAGAGGGGAAAAGGAGGAAGAAGATGCTTGATTTATTCGACTGGTACGCGGGAGCGTAACTTGGGTAGTCGCTAAGGTAATCCAAAACGACGTGGTATGCCAACCGCGTAGCTAGCCGTTTTTCCGCGTACCTGCTCTCTTTCCTGTCTCTTGCTTTTTCGGATCTCTCGAATTTCGGCCTATCGACGAGACGATATTTTCTCGATGCTGAGGACATCGGATCAGAGACTCATCTTTCTTTAGACACGTAAATCAAATATCGTGTTTTATGGGTGGAGGAAAATTTTGAAGAGAGAGAAAAAGCAAAAATGAGATATGACGAGTTCTTGCTTGGTATACGAGAATTTATAACTGAATAATGAAGAGACTTCGGATGATTTAGTGTTGAAGTTCTTTTTTACTGTGCTTTAAATAAGATTTAAAAGGTTGTTATTTATCTTTTCTTTTTATTTTTTTATTAGTATGTGTAGAGATAGTTTTTTTAAGATTAAGATTTAATTGGTAACTGTTTACTATTTTTATTTCTAACACAACTGTTGTTTTAATAAGTAAATTAAAAAAGAATCTACTTTGCGATACAAAGTTTAAATCTAAATAGCTAAAGAACAAACGTGTTATTTGTTTAATTATAAAATTTAATTATAAAATTTAATTATAAAATTTTTTGAATACTCCATATGTAAAACTAAGAAAAATAATACACGTGTATTTACATGTAGCTAAAAAGTTTAAACAAATACAACTAAATATTCACTTTGAAAAAACATTCGTAGCATCTAGTTTTACTAGTAATGATACTTTTTTACAAAGTAAACATAAGCAAGCTTCGGTTCTAAAGTAAAAATATTTTTTAATATTTTTGAATTCTTGGCCGGATGTTGAATTTAGTGATGCAGAAAGTTGGTGGTTTTTATTTTTAAACGACGTGACTTTGCAGATCGTCCGGTATTTATTTCGTCTATCTCAACATTTCCAACTTTCTGCAAGTTTTATTTGAAACTTTGTCAAAAAAAAAAAGGTCAAGAAAGAAACGAGCCAATTACTCGGCTCAAAAGAGTCCGAGTTCGGAAAAGAAAGAAGCAATGATGGAATGAAAAGATAAATGCTTATTTGAAGCAGACTCATTCCGATACTTTAATTCTGGCTTTGCTTCTAACACAAGGTATAGAAACTTTTTCTACCCACTAAAAATAATAATGCTTAATGGATTTTTCATTGGCTACTGAGGAAAAAAAAACTTAAGTAATTAGTTCTTTTATAAAAATATTCCATCAAATTGAAGTTTATTTAGAAATTTTATTTTCATTTAATGTTCACGTTAGATAAAAAAAAAGATATATATTTTTTTCCAATATTATCACAGTAAAATAAAATATCTATAAAATAAAGAAATTTAAAAAAAAACTCCAATTTAAGCTTCAAATAACTTCTACTTCTAAACCAATTCAAAGTTATTCGTTAATAAACAATAGAAACAATCCTTACACACACATAACTTCCAAATAATAAAAATAAAAAAAAAATAGAGAAAATAAAAAAGAAATTAAAAAAGCATCTCCGATATCCAAGGTGCTAGCATTGTTAAACCCGCTTAGTTTATCCACCCAGCAGGCCGTAAATTCGCAACCACAAAAAAAAAGAAAAAAAAAAGCTCAACGACGTTGCGTCGCAAGCTCGTCGCTGGGCCATTACAAAATTAAACGCAGTGAGAGAGAGAGAGAAAAAGATAGAGAGAGAAAGACCGGAGTACCGCTGACGAATGGCGGCGTGCTTTAAAAATATCGGTAGCTCTCGCGAATTTATGGCGCGATAGGCACGCGCTCGATATTTCCACGCACGCTACTTCAGTCACTCCAAAAAAAAGGAGAGAAAAAAAAAGAAATAAAGTATTCGACGCGCGACACGTTTCGAATGTTACACACTACGAACAACTGAGTACGTACACTCTACTTCGTTAGTCGTTTGATAAGAGATTCCGTTGTTTTCTGTTCTACCAGAATTTTTTTTTTCTTTTCTTTCATCCATCCACGTAGCTCGCCACTACCAGTATAGACATCGGTCTAGAGCAAAAAATGTATGTATCGGTCGATTGAATGGCCTAGGTTCTGGTTCCATCGACTTGTACAGAGTAGAGTTTTTGAAATAGTAATTTCATCCTTTTTACAACGTATATAGCTGCGCTTTATACTTTTTTTTTTAAATCGAATTTCAAACGCACATACGCATTTACGGTCTCGGAGCTTTTTCTCCGAGCTTTTTTTTACAAATGCTTTGGGACTATTGATATTGCGTAGCGGTTTATTGTTACCATAAAACTGTTACTCGCGATTGCTGAAGTTATAGTCAGAGGCACGTATTCCTATAGGGAAAAAAAATATTTGTTAAATTACTTTTTAGATGTAACATCGATATTTTCCTAAAACTAAAGGTTCAATCGAATGTGTATAGGCGCGCGTGAGCTTGCATTGATCAGAGAGTCCGTGCGTATAATATAGACTAGAAGATATTTTTTTATTCAAGCCGAGATTTTTTTTTAAACCGAGCTTTTCAAATCAATTCCATAGCACATACGTAAATAAAGAAAAATTCTTCATGAAACTAAGAAGAACAAATTAATACGATAGTTAGTAATTCAAAACTTCTATATACCATAATATTACTTTTCCTATAAAATAGCTACTCCTTTAAACCTGAATAAAATCGTAAATTAGGAATACTCGACACCTTGTTAAAAAAAAGAAGAATAAAAAGAAAAAGAAGAAGTAACAAGACGTTCATAAAAGAATCATAATTTCAAGACGATCATCCCAAGAAGGAAAGCAGCATTAAAAGCCGAAGCGCTTACCATAAATTCACCGAAAGGCAAAGTATAAGATCAACTCCTTAATTCATCCGCATAAGCAAGAGAGAAACCACAGGTTCCCCGAGACACCTATCTCTTGCGGCATTATTTATCATTGCCCTAGAGAGAAAGAGACTTTCCTATGGGAGAGAGAGAGAAAGAGAGAAAACTTGCCGCAAGCACACCCATTGTAGTAAGCGCGTGGCGTATATCGGAAAAATGGGCGATCATTCTCTGCGATAAGTCGAATCGGCTTGGCTTCCGTACACCAAAAAAAAAAAAAAAAAACGAAAAGAAGTAGAAAGGGTAGAAGCG
>JAPYZE010002033.1:0-18179 GCA_030522805.1 Leptomastidea abnormis
TAAAAAAAAAAAGAAAAAAAAAAAAAAAAAAAAAAAAAAATAAAAAAAAAAAAAAAAAAAAAAAAAAGAGGGAAAAAAAAAGGAACGGAAAAAAGGAAAGAAAAATAAAAAGAGAATTTACATTAAGTAACGCGAAATCCGAAAGTTGCGTCTGCTAATTGTTTACGTAAACCAATACGCCACCACACACACACACACACATGGGCATGTATATATCGGTTTTGGCAAAAGAATTACGTGAATAATGTGTGTGCGTACGGTTATATAGAAAGTTTTCTCTCTCTCTCTCTCTTTCAAGCCTTTCTCTCTAAACATTATCATAGAACTAATTTTGCAATAATGATAAAAAAAAAAAAGAAATATCTAATATTATTTATCATATATTTTTCTATATAACACGCATAAAATAATTATTGGAAATGACAATTTTCATAGTAAAAAATGAATAAATATACATAAAAAATACTTATTAAATAGAAAAAGGAAAAAAAAAATTTATAAAAAACGTTACACTTTTTTTACTAAAAAAAGTAGCATATACATATCACTCGATCGTTAGCTCTCTTTCACACACACACACACACACACGTTGTACATAGCCACTGACCACATGGAAAATTATCACCGGCAACACATAAGCTTGGTTAATCCAGCAACAAACGGGGTTGTCGGTAGTATACAGTGGCTATATGGCTAGTAGCGGAGGCATTGTGGAATAGAAAAAGAGAGAGAGAGAGCTCGGGTGTTAAGCTGGTAACGTGCGGGAGATATAGAATATATAATATACAAGCGCCAGGCTAGACAGAAGACACGCCTACTCTTCGCTCTCTCACACCTATAGGTACATATAGATACATACTCTCAGCAATATCTATTCTACTACACCTTTATCCATTTTCTTTATTCCATTAGAGTGATAGTATTTTTTAAACCTACCGCTATAATAGAGCTACATAATCGTGTGTATGTGTACATACATTATGTATATTTTTTCACGTATAGAGTAACGCATAAGAGCTGAGCTGACATATCAGCGATAACGAGAGACGAGTAGGTAGTACAGTGTATATATAAGCGAGTTATACGAGTATGATGTGCTTTTGCTCTCTTTCCTTCCTTCCGGATTATAAGGTACGCCTATGCACATATCGCGCGTGAAATTGGAATATATATCCTCGCGGTGACTATGTATGATGATGATGACGATGATCTTGTGTCCTTTACCAATATCTAGGTATTATTCCTGTGTATCCTATATATACTGATCAAAATCGACGTGTGTCACACACGGAAATACACACGGAGATAATCTTCGAATAGCTCGCTTATACACATAACGCATCAATATGTATTTTATATATCGAGAGCTTGTATGGATATATTTTGAAGGACAGATTCTTTTTATTTTTTATTTATTTATTTTTTTTTTTTTAACGTGTTTAGTGAGAAAAATATGATGACGCGTAAAGAGGCTATATATTTATATAAAATGCAGCTTAAAGGTATTACGTTAAAATACGTAACTTATTACTGTAATGTATTAGTTTTAATTGAGAGGTGCGTGTTACTGAACGATTATTATAACGATATAATAACGATACTCAGAGAACCATAGCGTCAAATGCTTGAGAAAAGGTTTTAAAACTATAATTAGTTCCAGCATAAAAAAAAAAAAAAAATTAAAAGTCATATTTGCTTGCTTTTTTTTAAGTAAAATACAAGGATAACGTGTATTTTTTTACGATCGAGTATAATTTTTGTGACCGATTCTTTCTGACCTTAACCAAAAAAAAAAAACTGATTATCGGTAGCAAAAATATACATATACATCATCGAGTATGTCTGCGCAAGCTACAAGTATAAATTACCCGATATCAATTTAGCAAAAAGGATATTCATCACGCTAAAATAAAGTGTGAAAAATTGAACCATTCGAGTACCTGACTTCTTTTTTTTTTTCTGGTACCGATTTTTATTTCGATGAAAGTAAAGAGCTTGCAAGATATGACAAACGACCCTGGTCCTTTGTTTCAAGGAGATTTTTGACGAGCAGCTTGTGGTGTGGTGAGATTTAATTAGTCTCTCAATGAAATATTATTTTCTTTAACGGCACAACGAACTTAATACACGTCCTCGTTATATATTTTTGAGAAAACGAGCTTTCTAAAAAGATATAGTTACATTTACCTTGTCTTATTTCCAAGGATTTTAAAGATGATTATGCTTTGTGTTCTTTAAAACTCAAATTTCCGACGAATTTTCTTAGATACGCCGAAGCAATGCTTTGACTCAAATTTTCATTATTTTATCTTAAATTTTACGAAATTTATCCTAAATTTAATTCCTGTGTCGCCACAAAGTGAAATAACAAGGATGATAATTTTAACGCATTTAATTTAACTAAAAGCTTATTCTTGTATACCGCGAAGCTTAATTATAAGTTTAAATTATCTACTAAACAGCAGTAAATAAACCGATAAATAATTTTTTTTTTATGTGTATATATACAAATAATATCTTTGATACTGTAATAAAAGTAATTAAAAAAGAAAATTTTGTTAAAAACTGTAAATTTTATTTTACACTATACTTGACACTAATGTAACCAAGTAATTTTGCATGCCAAACAAAGGTCTACTTAACAATTAGTAAGCAGGCTAAATTAAACTTGCCTGGATAAACAAATTATAATCTGCACCTAAATCTCTATTTGTAAAGATAAGCCTTAATCTATGTAGACTATCTACCAGTCATTTAGACTCTCTCTCTCCCTCCTCACTCTCTCAACCTTTGTTTTATATTGTGTTTGATCTTAAGCGCGCAACAGTAAAGTAATCTTCTTTAGTGCAACTCATAAATTATTTTTTACAATTTCTATTTTTTTTTTTTTTACCTTCTAATCCTTTTTTTTCTTCTTTGTCTACCGAGCCGAGTAATAAAAATTAAAGTAACTGATAAGTTATACAATAGCAATGTGAGTAACGAAACTAAAAGCTATATGTTCGATTTCGATGCAAAGCACATAATGTATAAAGCTTTACAAATAATCTATCAAGATCTTTTTCATATAATATATTAGAATCTTTTGAATTTTTCAAAGCAAAAAAAAAAAAATGATCAGCAACAGACTAAAAAGTACAATGTTAGTACATATAACGTACTGCCTGCCGCATATATATACATACGAGCCTCATAGGAATTTCGACAATTAATTTTGCAGAAGCTGCGCAGTATAACCTCCCTATGGACCTAACGACGACGACAAGTAACGGCGGCAAGTCAAAAAGAGCGCGAACACCACGTATAGACCTATAGTTTGTCTTTGCGCCTTTGCTTTGGTATATAAACTTGTACCCTTGAGACCAAAAACAAATCCTTATATCAAGCAGGCTTGGCTTTAGAGAAACTGGAGAGACGCTAAATTTTGCGGGTTTTTATATCCTAGATATCGACTTTTTCTATTGTTCTCGACTTATTATATTGGATTTTCAAAAGTGAAAGCTTTTTTTTGAAAACTTACTTTTCAACAATTTTCTTGATATATAGAGCTGGATTTTTGTAAAACCGGTTTTTATTGAATTTATGAACGATAACAAAACTATGCGATTTTTTTTTTGTGTAAAGTTATGAAGTAACTTGTGTTGAAAATTGTATTTTAAATTATATACCTCGAACTTGAATTATAATTTGATATGATGTATTTGAACATTATCTAATATTATATGCTATTTACGTATAAACGACGTGAATATGTAGATTTTATGAAATTATATAATAATTGAGAAAATATATGTTTAATGTTATTTCGAAAATCAGTGATTTTATATTAAGTTCAGAAAATATCATGTATATATTATTTTCTTCATTAAACATTAATTTCAACGATAAAATTTATTATACAAAATTACTTAGACAAATAAACGAAAAATAAAATTATATTAACAATTAAATTTTTGTAATAAATTTAATTCATAGCCAAATTCAATTTTAAACATCATAAATAAACATCAATACCTATATAAAAATCAACATATCTCGACCACCCATAAATTTTCGCACCCACATAAAAAAATCAAAGTAAAAAATAAAAGCTCGCCTTCACACACTCTTCCCGATAATATCCAAAAGCCAAAAAAAAAATCTCCATTCAATTCTGATCGTCGCGCGAAAGCATCATCACACCTACACAACATATTGGGCAATAAGAAGCTTATAGACACACTCACAGACACACATATAAAAGAAGAGAAGTAGTCAGTCGCGGTAAGCATCAGAGAGACAGACAGACAGAAAGAAGGAAGAAAAGAGTGTTTCAAAGCTGAGTATTGGGAAATTGCACGACAGTATGTAAAGGAGAAGAATATCACAAGCGATCTCAGTACATTTCTCCATCTCTTGGGCGCTATACAGCTACAGCTGAAGATAAGTACAAGTATTATAGGAGGGGATCTACTTTCCGGATTATGCTGCGGCGCCTCTCTCACTACCATGTGTGTGCGTGTGTGTCTGTATGCTCTTACGTAAGTTCTGTCATATGGTGGTGTATATATATACCGGTATATACATAAGTAGGAGATGCGCGAGAGCCGCGTGTCGATTTAAGTATATATATATATATATATATATATGAGAGATGAATGAGAAAGTTACTTTGGTGATTACGAATCGTTGGAGAACGCTGCTGCTGCTGCTGCTGCTAAAAGAGGTGTGTACTATACTATAACTGCTGCTGTCTCTGTTTATATATGTAAACGCATTCTGGCTATTGCGACTTCGTTTCATTTTTTTTTTTTTTTTTTCAGCTTCTTGGGATCAGCTGACTGAGAAATTTATTGGATACAACTTCATTTTTTATGTGAGTATGTAGGTGTGTGAGGAAAGTTTTAAGGAATTTTTGTGCGCGGAAAACCAATGTCAAAATTGAGATGGTATATGGGACATTGGAATGTTGTGTGTGTGTGTGGTTATTATTTTATGACGACATCTTTATTTGGAGTTGTAACACTTTTTATTTTTGATGATGATGATGATCATGATGACGACGACGTAATTTTTGAAAGCGTTTGTCTGAAAGATATTCGAAAAAATATACATTTTTTGAGTGTTTTTTTTTTGATAAGAAAGACAAAAAGATTTTATCGATATGTTTGTTATCGATTAGTCGGAAGAAAAAAAAAAATAAAGTTCTAATTAGCTAAAAGCTTTGATGTGTCAATAAGTGATTTATGTCAGTACTTTTTTTTTTTTAATCTACAAAATCAAGATTCATTTGAAAGTTACATAAATAAACGTAAATTAATACTTTATGAGTGACAATAAATATAATTTAACTAAAATTGAGTGTTTGTTTTTTTTGAGAAAATAAATGACATAACGAACTTAAAGTAACATTTGTTCGAGAAAAACGAGCCGAAAATAAGCTAAAGTCCAGCCAGAATAACAATTTTCTCAAAATCACATTATAACTGACCCGTAAAGTTGGTACCCGAGAAATCTCGTTGTCAGTAGTAGTTGTAGTAGCTACTCTAAATTTTCCCAACTTTCTAAAATCTCGGTCAAACGAATGCAAATCAACAATGAGTTAATTTGTTTCCTCCTCTTTCCTTTTTCTCATTTTTAGCAAACATTCTCCAGTTCACTCCACTCGTAAATCATAAAATCGAAAAATCAAAAGATTCAAACCCGCGTGAAAAATAAAGCTTTTAAACCCATCGACGAAAAGTATAAGTTTACAAAGCTGCAAGCTCTAAAGAAAAAAAAAGGCGCAAGCACAATCGCTTCTCTCTCTACACATTACAAGTATACCGAAAAGACAACATTAACAGCTCAAGCCACACACCACAACTATATAACACCGCAGTGTCGACCTATTTTTATCTCTCGCCATATATATATATCCATACCGTTGCTAATGCTTGCTGAATCAGTTTTCCTTTTAAGCACACGCCTCTTGCGATATATATACGTATGTCCGGGAACGAAAAGAAAAAGAAGAAAAGTAAAATCGCTAAGCGCGCAACCTACATCATCATCTCTATATCCCTTTTGATGTCGCTATGCACTTACGGACACTTTTATAATGTATATACGTATACCTAAGCGCGCTCGAGTTGTTGGAAGATAGACCTAAAAACGTTACATGCTCAACGAAACAAAAAAAAAAAAGAAGAAGAAGAATAAGTTCTTTTTTTTTTAGAGGACCACAAAAGTCGCTACTCGAGGCCGAAGAAAAAGAATAAGAGGAAGGAAGGAGGAAGAGGAGGAGGAGGGGAAGAGAAAAGAAAAATATGAGAGGTCGAGGCCTTTTTCCGAGTTCCGAGAGGCCGATTGTTAGGCATTTTTTTTCTCTCTCTCTCTCTATCTCTCTATCTCAATATTTCTCGATTTAGCTGGGTTAACGGTATAATTTCAGTGTAAACATATAGCTTGCAAATGGGAAATAGGTGGTGGATTAAATGCTAAGAGACAAGGAGTTTTTAATAATGTTGAAAGAGATCTCTTTCAATTTTTATTTTTTTTTTTTTTTATTATTATTTTTTTTCGAACTTTCATTTTTATTTGTCACGAGATGGAAATGAGGTCACGAGTAAAACTTTTTTTTTCTTCTTTTCTTATTAAAAATATCTTCATAATCTTTCACCGTAAAAATTGTGCAGGAATGAATTTTTATTCTTTCATTTGACGCGCAAGAATCTTTTTAAAAAAATTTTGCAATAGAATGATATTTAAATGTGCAACTTATAAAATCGCATAACAAATTTAAAAATATTTTTTCTTTCAATTGTTAGTATTTAAAAATATTTTTCAAGCTGTGTATAATTGTTGACTAACTCATTAAAATATGTATGCTAGTAATTGCAAAAAAAAAAATTTATAATTAATTTTGAGCTTTACATAAGTATATTTAAAGCTTGAGCTTATACTCATATTCAAAAATTCGTAGAACTTGACCAATTATTAAAATTAAAAAAAAAGTAATCTGCTCTAAATTTTTCACATTCATTTTTCTATCTCACTAAAATTTGGTCAAATAAAAATAGTATAATACTATGTTTACCGATAAAATTAATAAAATTCTTGAAATTCTGAATACAATTTGAATATAATGTATAGCCTTAAACTTCCGACCATAAGGTTACAATTTTTTTCTTCAACATACATAATAGCTTCTAACAGATATCGAAAACATCCAAATTAGGCAATATTCAAAATCCTATAATACTAAAATTAAATTTCTTACAACAAAAAAAAAATAAAATAAAATAACAGTAATCACATACAAACTCCCATTCATATATAAAATATATACCAATAGTCCAACACACCTTATACAAATGCCCAAACTTTTAATTTGGAAAAAAACCGCAAATTTAGAGCGTTGCATACGTACACTTCCACACATACACATTACACACACATAAATGGCCTCGAGGTCTCAAACTTCGAGAACATACCGAACTCCATTAACCGCTAAATATCGGTCGAGTATGTCTGGTACCACCTAATAGCTGCACATACACATAACGATATAGCTATAGCTATGTATATAATATAAACACACAGGTATAGAGTAAGCTTAAAAGAGCTGAAAACCGGCGGCACACACGTTTTATGTCAAAAAAGTAAAAGGAACAGCTGAGAGAGCTCCCACGTATGAACACACACTTACGCACACACACACACACACACAAGTAAGAGGTCTGTGTTTTTCTTTTTTTTTTTTTTTCTTTCGTGCAGCAGCGACAGCCGGTGAGTTTTCCATACTACCATATACTTATATATATACGTACCGTAGAGTAAAGCATACGTGTATACTAGACCGTTTTATGCACGCGCGCCCGCTTTGCAGCCGTCGTCATCGTCGTCGTTGGGTTGCGGTGTCGCGTGGCACGCCAATAATTTGCGGACTTATTAGGTTCTTTTCTTAACGTGCGCGCATTCGAAAGAGCTCGAATTCTCTATTTCTCTCACCCGCAATGTTGTGCTAGTGTATGTGTGTGTGTGTGTGGGCTACTGGACTTTCTTGGTAATGTTTTGACCTCCTCCTTCCTCTTATATACCTACTCATTCTCTTTTTTCTATTTTTTTTTCTTTCTTCTCTGTATATTGCCACTGTACTTAAACCACGTGCGATAACGGGTTCTTGCAAAATATTTTGCGTACGTATACACTTTGGAAAGAAAAAAAGTGTGTGCAACAAGGTTTTGAGTATTTCGCACTTTTCAGTATGTTCGAGAAGCTTACTTTTCAGTTTAAGAGCAGTTTAAGTGAATTTACTTTTCTTTTTTCATATTAGGGTAAGCGATAACAAAATATGTTATTTTTTTTCTCCTTTTTTTTTAAACGCGGCTATGATAAAAGGCAATTAATAATGAATAAATAAAAAGGGGGGTATATTTATTAAAAAATTATCGCATATATATGTATAAAAGAACGATGTAATTTCAAATATATTTATCTCTCGACCTAAATCCAATGTCCTTACGTTTATGCAGCACGTATAAGGTCATTGAATTTTCTCTATCACAACAATAGCTATTTATGCTATTATATACCTGTATAGCTACTTTGAAGCTTGGTTAAATTGTTAACTCTCATAATAGCTTTTCTAAATATATTTCAATACAAAATAATATTATATTTTTTACTGACATAAAAAGAAGAAATAAATGATGAAATCATTTTTTATTTTATTTTGTATTTCATTGTATTAAAAAATAAAAGGTAGATATTATTAGGAGCTTTTATCAAATAGATTCCAGACCTAAATATCTTCTCGCTTTATTAAAATATTTAAGCCAAGCCTTGCGTCGTCAGCCATCGCATCGAACGAGATATATAACACTCAAGAGTTTGCAATATATATATATATAACTATATAGTCGGGCGTTCTTCCAAGTTAAGTAGCAGTTGCCACGAGAAGAGCACGATGGCTCGTCTACACAGCACATATAAACCAGTGAGCTGATTCAGCGAGTTTCAATTTTTTACCCTCCACCTCAAATAAAAAAAAAAAAGAATGAAAAAAAAAAGAAAAAGGTTCTTTCGTAAAAAGTGTATCTTAAGCCAGTGAAGCAGACGCATTAGAAAAGTGTTTAATGCCATTGTTTACTCGGAGATTTAAACAAGGTGGGATTAGCAGGAAAAAACTGCATTTAAAAAAAAAAAAAAAACATTAAAGGATCTATGTACACACAAACTATCTATACAATTCACCTTATATCTAAATCTCATTTAAAAAACCATCCTCGTTACCTAAAAAAAATGCCGCATTTTTTGAAAAGCATCGATCCACTTCTAAAAGCCATCCTGCAACCAAGCCCAATTAGAATTGAAGAAAGAAAAAAGAAAAAAAAAGTATTAGCCACCTAATGCACGAAAATTCGCACTCTAACCAACCCTCGAAGCAAGCAGCCAACGATAGAATAGAAAAAAAAGGAGGCAAGTAGAGGGGGAGGGGGGGTGGTGGTAAAGAAAAGAGAAAAGAAAAAGAGGGAGGGGTAAGAGGGGATGGGTAGTCAACTCCAGCAGCATCGATTTTCCGGCTCGTGCCAGTTTTGCGCCCTCGAGGTGTTACTAACCTCATCCGCGCGAGCTTGCAAGCTCTCGCTCGCTTATATACAATACGCCTCAACCTGCACACCTCTCTTCACCATCCCGTAAACTCTCTTCCCGCAAAGCTTTAGCCGGATAATTATCGTCAGCAAAATAGGGGGTAGGTCAGGTGGAGTATGAGGTCTGGATATTGGGAGAAAGTGTGAGAGAGAAAAGGAAGAGGATAGTGAACCACGTCATTACGGCCAGCCGCCGATCAGCCGCGAATTCGATACTTTGGTAATTTTGCAGTTGGTTAAAGGGGGGAGAAGATCATCGGTTCCACACGAAGCTTGAGCTTTTTTTTCTTCTTCTTTTTTACTCGTCGCGTGCAGCTGTTGCTATTACTGCAGTTTTACAACCGACAAGTATAGTTTTACAACAGTCTAGTCCTATAGCAGACTTTTTAAAGAGATTGACGATGTCAGAAAATCGCGTGGGAAGCTCCGTGAAATAAGATAAGCGATCGTACAGATTGACGAGCTTTTCCGTCAATCCAAGTTGTCTTACTCGGCTTGGTATATAAACGTTTATCGCCAAGTTCGAAGGGGTGAAGTCAAAGGGGTTTTTTTTTTTGTTCATAAAATAAATTTCACCTAGCTGTTTAAAAATACATACCTACTGAAAGATCGACGAAGCAACATAAGAGAAGAAAATTTAACTAAGAATAAGAGAGTCTTGTGATTGTGAGTCGATCGAAATTTTGACTAGAGCTTTCATATACACCTATCCATCCTATGCTGCTCCTTTGTTAGGCTCTTTTTTGCATGACGAGCGACGGTATATATATTTCTTATTGATGAGTTAGACTTGCAAGCTGCGCACTTACACCACCACTTCCCCTCCTTCCGCCCTACCTACAAAGAGATCGATCCATATAAATGTAGGTATACGTGTGCACGCGGCTAAGTCTTTCTCGTATATGTCCACATACAGAATTGATTTCAGTGCCTCAACTTTCAACGATTATTTATATTTCCTTAAATAATATACATACTCTCTCTCTCTTTCTATGCGTGAGTGTGTGTGTGTATATGTATGTATAAATGATGTCGTGTGCAGCTTTATAGACTGAGGTTTTATTGAATTCGATCGACAAAGAAGTCTCTCTTGGCAAGAGAAAGAGAGAGAGAAGTACCTTTAAAGCATATATTCTCTTTGTTCAAATGTTTAAGATCTCTTCTTCTTCTTCTTCTTCTTCTGCAAGGCCATTTACTTTCTCTTCTATTTCTTTTTTTTTTTTTTCAATTGCGAATCAAACGGACTTCTTTTCAAAGGAACTACCGACAGCTTACTCTAAACCTACGTCTAAGGCTTCTCATCTTATATATTTATGCGGAAAAAGATTTTTGATATTATTTTTCTGAAAAATATTGAGATGATATATGAAAGAAGGATTTTATATGTATACTTATGATAAATTGAGAATAAACATTTAGCTTATGTTTATTAAATGTAGTGTGAAATAAAAATATTTTTAATCATATAAAAAATGTATCATTCATCTAATGAAATTGTAAAATACTTCCTTTCTTTTTTTTTTTTATTCAAGATTTTTGGGTCATGAACTAGGCATCTATAGTTTCAAAGGCTTCCGACCTTAGACTTACTTTCTTTTTTTTTCCTCTTTCAAGATATGACATTATCCGGTAGATATACAATGAAACGTGGCTTATAATGACATGTAAGAAATGATGTAATGACTTTGATTCAATGCCTCTCTCTTTCTCTTTCTCTTGAAAAAAAAGTGAGTTCTACTTATACGTCTAAAAACGTTTTTGCATTACTCATTATTATATTTTATATGTCACACCTATAACTATATTTCTTGACTATTTTTTTTCCGTGCCGTCAGTGTTGTGCTCGAAATATTTTACTAATGAATTATATTCTTTTATTAAATCAAAATAATTTAGGATAAATTATTAATGAAACAAATAAGTAAATATTTATGTTAAAATTTAAATAAAAAATTATATAAAAAAAAACATTTTAAATATATAAATCAACAATTATAATATGTTAGAAATAAAAATAAAGCTCTCTTTCGTAATAGCAATATATCGAATTATCTAAAAACAAAGCTCCATCAATTCAAGAAATATTTCAAAAGAACATAAGTACATTTTATCATTACATGCACAAAAGCCAATCCTTTTTACTTTTCCGCGAACAGTAAGTTGTAGCAAGCTGTAGCATAAAAAGAGTCACAATGTGGACAATCCATTTTTCCACGACTTACCTATATATACCATCGACATAATATACCTATCTATTCTCACATTCTTACACGTTCTCCACTCCTTCATCATCATCATCGTCAAACTCTCCAGAACAGCTCCAAGGCGATTGTCGCGTTAAAAACATGACTCTTATATATTTTCACTCTCTTAACTTTATCCAAGACACACACACACATACACTCATTTTGCAAATTGACCAATCGATCGATTGTTGATTTGAAAATGTGAAAAATAACTTTTATTATATATTAGTGAAAGATTACTCGACGTGACTATTTTATACGATTGGGTGTGCCTTGTACTGCTCGTCTGCACGTTTTTGGGTAACAAACCCACACACACACACATACATACACTGTACATTACACAATAAACACGCAATTCTAATTTCAGATTCTAATTTGATAGTCAAATTTCACGTCGTTTTACAAATGTATATTAAATGAGAATAAATATCAAAATCTATAGAGATACCTTGTTTATTAATCAATTTATTTCAGAAATATGTCCCCCTTCCCTTCCTCTATACTATCGTAATAAGTGTGTCAACGACATTTTACATAACGGTGACTAAGGAAGAAAAAATAAAGATAGATATAGATATAAATAAAAACCTCTATATCTGCAAAGAAAAAGAGATAGAGATGAAATCAACGTTTCACATTTCATCAATAAGAGAGAGAGAGAGAGAGAGAAAGAAATAAATTTAAATCTTGTATTGTGTCTTTTTTTTTCTAACGACATTATTTGACGTAAGATTTTTTATTCTATAGCTGTTCAATTGTAAATCAAAAAATCGACCTCTATTCTTTATTTATTGTTTTTTTTTCCTTTTATTTTTGCTGAAAAGCCGCCAATAATGTAATCGGAACATTCGCGATGCCATTCGTATGCTTACAAACAGAGTTACATCAAGACGAGAGAAAGAGAGAAACTGTATATAATATAGGCTGCTGTGCGGATAAGATCTGGTGGTATATGGTAAAAAGCGGCCTAAGCCAGTGTGGTGGATATATAGATATGGGCGCAAACGAGTGAGGCGAGCTGTGTATACTCGTATATATAGGTAATACGCGTTGACGGAGAAAGTGTCGCGTTATAGCGCTATTGGCTATATGTCGCTTGTAGGTATATATATATATATATATAAAAGACAAGAGCAGCAACTCCCGCATTGAAAGCGGAAGCGTTGAGGCAGATCCGAGCGGCTCAACGTGGACTATAGAGAGATACTGCGTAACGAGCCTCCGCATGACTCTCTTTATATTTTGTTGGATCTGTTTATTTATAGATCTTTGTATGTTAATATTTTTTTTTTTTTTTTAATTAACTGTGAGGATTGATTTTGTTGGATTGAAACTATTACTGAGATTTTTTTAAATTTCTACGTTCTTTTAAGTATCTAATAATTTTTATGTGAGTGCGAGAGATTACTTACTAAGATTTATGTGTTTATTGATTTAATTGCTGATTTAATATGACATTTGACAGTTATTTTTTTTTTTTTTTAAGATTGAGTTTGTTACGTATTTTTAGAAGAAAAAAAAATATAATTCTTATTTTTTTTTTGTTTTTAATTTTTAAGTTACGATTAACGAGGAAAAGCATGTTTTTACATACCCTGTATGCAATTGTTAAGTGGACGTTAAACAACTGCATCATTATTTTGCTCATTAAGGGAAAAATAAAAAAAAAAGACTAACTCGAACATAAAAAAAAATCAATGTCAAATTTTGCATAAAACATGAAGAGTAAAAAAAAAAAGAAAAAAAAAATAACGTACAAGCTACGAATGAAATATTAAAAAGAAAACATTGTCAAACAATTGTTATTATTTCACGAGTAGTAACAAGATAATGACTTGGAATTTTCATACGATTTTTTTTTTCTCTTTTACAGGTAGAACTGATGATAATAATTATTGTTAGGTGAATGAGTAAGCCGTATAAGGGTAACAGTAATGTACAAGGCAAACTATTAAATATGTATAAGCGAGAACATCCAATGGTAGTCTTCTCGCTCTCGGTATAGGTATATATCCCTAATAAATATAGGGGAGTTTAAGCCATGCGTTGAAAATGTTTCTGACTGGTCGACACAAATGAAGTCTCGGATTACTATTCTTCCTGATATAGCGCGCGCTTCTCTCGTTATCTCCTCTATATATATACCCTTTTTTCCTTCTTCTTTTTTTTTCCATTTTCGAATTTTGCCACATCATTCTAATTATCTCCTTTTCCTTATTTGACGTTTGATAGATCATTTTTCTTTTTTTATGGTATATGATCAGTTATTTCTTTTTACGTGTGCAATTACTATAAAAGGTTTGCAAACTATTCGTTTACAAAAGTTAAAAATAATCGGATGATTGCAACAAAAAAAAAAAAAATGATCCTGGCATTAGCAAAAATTCAAAAAAATTTATGATTTTTAAGTGGATAACGTTACGTTTGAATTTTATATATATATTTTTAACTTTCCATAAAAGGCACAAACAGTATTTTTTAAAATATCGAAATTGTTTCAATACCAAGAATTTTATTCAATATTGACGTTTTAATCAATATTATTTAACGTTCAAAAAAAAAAAAAATCTAGAATTTCACGAAATTGAAAAAGCTACATACAAATATTAAAACCGTAATTTCTTTCGACATACATACAACCTAAAATAATATACCTATTACTAAAATAAAAAAGGATAAATTAACAGTTTAAAAAGATCATTTTATAATTATCAATAGCAACAAGAAGGCAACGTCCTGTCGAATCGCGTAACGGGTTATCCCATCAAAAAAGCAAAAAGAAAAAAAATATAATTTTCCAATTACAGGGAAAAACCTGAAATAGCTACATTTACACATAGCCACTTACAAATGAAAAAAAAAATCCCCGGCCTTGCACAGTTTCAGTATATATAAGTATAATATCAATTATACTTTAACATATATCTACCTACCTATAATATACCAGCTTATAAAATGTATATAATACCATCAGCAGCAGCAGCGTCAGCGGCTACATCAGTAGTAAGAAACAGCCGGCTGACTCACTAGCTGACGACGACGAGAGCCGAATCAGCCGCTTTTATGTACCCATATATATATATATATATATATACTCACATATAGATATATACACACGATTATATATCCGCCGTGGCCATAAGTACAGAGACACACAAATAAATTCCCTTCCACGTTTTCTTTTTTAATCATTCCCTGTGTCGCAGCTTCCACTAGTTTTTTAAATATAAAGTTAAAGGGTCTACGCTTAATTAACATCATAGTTTAAAAAAAAAAAAAGTAGAACGCGAGTCGCGAGGTGTGTACAGGGGTAGATAGCGAGTTAAGTAGAGTAAGAGTATCGTGCGGTTGTGCTTGCAAGCCGCAAGTATAGTATAGGCGCCCACCGTTCTGCTCCGAAATATATATATATGTAGAGATATATACATGCGTATATGTGTATGTATATGTATATATTATACACACCGCGCGTATCGATCCATCCTCCTCTTTCGTCTCTCATCGCTCTGCTCCTATATATATACACTGTACTAGCTATGGAGCCAGCAGCAGCAACCTACTGCTCTTTCTCTTGCTCTTCTGTATCAACTCCTCTTTTCTCGCGACTTTCTAACCTCTAAAGCTTATAATATTATTATGTCTATTTCTTTCTTTCTTTTTTTCTTTCTTTCTTTCTCTTAGCTTCTTTTATTATCGTAAATATATCATACATGTGTGTATGTATTTACGATACGAAAGAGTATCTATTTTTCGATTTATATACCTACCACCGGCTTATTTTGTTACCAACTTTTTGTTTGCTTTTACTAAATTTTAATTTTTTTTAAATGATCAGTTTTATTAATTTTCGTGTTTATTTAAATATTTTGTATGTGTCAAGATTGTGTTTTAATTTTATGAAACGATATATACTCATGTACGATTTTTGGATAGCGAGAATATAACTTGTATTGTATGATGTTATTATTCATTTTTAAAAACCTACTCTTCTATACCTATCTTCACTTTGTGTTTGTAAATAATAAAATCCTCAAGAAAAATAATTCACATTTAGAAAGAAACATGATTTTTGCTTTTGTATGCCAATGAACATCACACATATATACAGTAAACAGAGCGGCGGCCACCTTCAAAAGACAGTAAATATAAGGTAGATAAGGCATTAAAAAAAAAAAAAAGATAAACAATGAATCATATAATATACCCACGCGCAAAGTTTAAACTCCAAAAACACAAAAAAAAAACTTACCAAAAAAAAACAGAAACAAAACATTAGCAGACGAAATAAAAAATATTTATTTATAAAAACCGCCAAGGTTCGAACATCATCAAATATATACTTATAAAAAAAAGGCTCTAATCAATCTATAAAAAGCAGTTTCTTTCAATAATTATAAAAGCACAGTCTAAACAAACCGGAAGTTTCCGGCACGTCTTACTATATATACTGTAGCAGCTCGCACGCGACACTTTTCAGTTATAATCATTGAAATTCCGTACCTTTACCTATATCATAATTTCACGTTTCGTTCATTGCCTTCTATTCTTATATCTACCTGATAAAGAAGCGCACGAGGGAACAAGTCGTCCGTTTCGCATATAGGATATACGCTTCTTCACGTCCTGCTTTAACACCATAACCTCGCGACCTTTGTGTGTATTTATTGTGTAAGGGATAATCGGGGAATGGGACATCAAGAGGGGATAACGAGTGAGAGAGATCACGGGGGAAAAGGTCGGCGGCCGCTTAGGTATATATGCGCGCGCGCTTTTGATTATATATTATGTGTTTATGTATGTATGTATGTTATGTACGTATGTGTGACCCAGTGCGGGTAGGCAGGCAGGCAGGCAGCGCCCGGGGTAACTAAGTGTGTATATACATATATAAAATAACATAAAGCTGGCAACACCCACCTGCTCGCTTGCTCGTTTTGCTCTTGTTCAGGTTCCACACTCGTTCCGAGCTCGAGACTGTCTCTCTTCCTCTTCGTCCTTTCCTGCCACAGCACAGCTCCTCTTTACCCCTGAACAACTGACTTCCTTCCGTAACGAACTGCTGTTGCTGCTCCTAATACTATACTGTTCTCCTCGGGGGCTCCTGAATGCGTGTGTCACCTGTGCGCTGGCATATACGTGCTGCGCGCGTCCCCGGGAACTCACACTCTCGAGGGCGAGGACGAGGTGCGCTGGCGCGTTGTCTCTCACACACACTCTCTCTCTTTCTTTTTAGTCTCTTTGCTCCTTTTTTAACTCCCGGTGCAGGATTAAATGCCTGTAGCAGCAGCAGCAGCAGTGGTGCCGGGCGCGTCGTCTGCTAGGCTACTATCTCTCGGCGCTCCTCGCGCTCGCGGCAGTTCCTGCGCGGGCAACCGGCTCCGCCCGCCGACACGAAGAACGAAAGGAAAATGCCGGTTAGCCTATGTGTGTGTATTATTCTATATGTAGGCACTGGCACTGTATTGTGTTATAACAGGGGCCGGTGTGCCCGTCCTTTTCTTACAACAGTAAACGATGCTTCTCTCTTTCTGTCTTCAAATTTACAGCCGGCTTGATCACTGAAGCCGAAGCCTGGCTTTTACAATAGCTTGGCTGTTCTTTTTGTCTTGTTGAAAGAATACTCAGAACACGGCTTAGCAAGCGTTTATTATTATTACGCTAACTCTTCTCTATTCAAGTCTCTTCACGACTTTTTCTTTTGCACAATCAGCAGCAGTAACAGCAGTAATATCTATTACATTTATATAGCCTTTCCAAGTGTGCTGCAAAGTCTTGAACTGGCGCACGAATTTGATAACGAGGCTGTTGCTCTGATGAAGAATAGGGGGAGGAGGAGGACTATAGCACCAGCCGCACGAAGAATCAGGCAATGGTGTAATAACGACGGTTCTACAAATAGCGGAACAACCTCCTATACAGGAATTTATAGCTTACGTCGTCTCTTGCCTATAAATCCAACAACACTTGCTCTCTACCTATCTCTTTCTTTCTTTGTATTTATCAAAGCTTCTCTTTCTATACGTTTTCTCTCTTTCGAGCCTACCTTCCTCTAGCGGCACGCGGTCGCGCTCGACTGCCGAGCGCTCGCGGTCCCCGCCTTTTAGCGCAGCGATTTTCGTGCGCCGCCGCCGCCGCCACCGTCGTCATAACTCCCCCCCTCTCTCCAATACTCTTCTCTCTCATCGCGCGTTGTCATCTCTTTTCTTTCTTTTACTCAAACTAGAAAATGCTTAGCGCGCGTACCGCGCGCAATGATTTTGTTGCCTATGAACATTAATTGGTGAATAATTTTAAGTTACGATTTCATTTTACAGCG
>JAPYZE010002034.1:0-18170 GCA_030522805.1 Leptomastidea abnormis
ATCTTTTACGTTATTTCACAGTGAAATAATGCGCCATTTAAGTCACTGAAAGGAGTATCTTAAACGCGGACTTAAGTCACGCAGTGCTATAAAATATATTTTTTACAACAAAAAAATGTGAAATATA
The DNA here is from genome assembly GCA_030522805.1 of Leptomastidea abnormis. Lineage (NCBI taxonomy): Eukaryota > Metazoa > Arthropoda > Insecta > Hymenoptera > Encyrtidae > Leptomastidea > Leptomastidea abnormis. Next base: position 128 of record JAPYZE010002034.1, read on the forward strand.
TAAAAAACTTACGTACACTGTTACAAAAAAAATGTTATTCAATGTAGAAAGATTTTCTTTAAAAAAATATATATATATATTTATATAATAAAGACTGTGCGATTATTAACTCAATTTTTTTACTTGTTTCAGATAAAGGATCACCAAGTGTACTTCATGAAGTGACTGTACCAGTTTGATCAAATACTGCGTGTCGACAGAAATATTCGAAATTTCGACTTATTATCGAGAGTCTTATTTGTGCAGGAACAACAGGTCATGACGTATGCAAAGTAAGTATATCGATAAAATATGCACTATTTACGATATTTTTAATTAATTCTATTGCTTTATTAAATAATTAGCATTATTCTTGCTTGGTTTGGTAACGATATTATATTTTGCCACACTGGTAGGTAAGTGGATTTTTAACATATAGGATATTTTTTGCCAGAGTGAAGCAAGTTATGTGCCTAAAAATTACTTATCTACCTGTGTCGAACGATATTATATACTACAAGAGCTTAAAAATCATTTTAAAGTTGCAAATTTTAGATTAGCTGGTACCATCAAATAAGCAAAAAACATCTAACTGCGTTATACTAATTTTCTTGTCAAAACTGCACTGAGAGAAAAGTTTTATATATATTACTGATTGAAGACAATAAAATTTACTTATTTCTAGTTACTTGATAAATCAAGTAATTTTCACTCAAAAATCTAGTAATCTTTACTTTTATGATATGTAAAATTTACTTGGTTGGTTGGTTTTTACTTTAAAATCCAAGTGAATTTTACTTAGGTGTTCAAGTAAAAATAACTTTATTGATAAGTAAAATTTACATAAGATGCTTATGGAAAGTATCCCAGAAAAAATAAATTTTATTCGAGTTTTCTGTAAACCAAACAAAAATTTACTTTTTCTGACAAGTAAAGCATCTTATGTAAATTTTACTTATCAATAAAGTTATTTTTACTTGCACACCTAAGTAAAATTCACTTGGATTTTAAAGTAAAAACCAACCAATCAAGTAAATTTTACTTATCATAAAAGTAAAGTGCTAGATTTTTGAGTGAAAATTACTTGATTTATCAAGTAACTAGAAATAAGTAAATTTTACTGTCTTTAATCAGTAATACATACAAAACTTTTTTCTCAGTGTATATTTCAGATTGATAAAAAGAGAAATTCCTTTTAAAATTTTTTAGGGTGATAGTGGCGGTCCATTGATGATTAAAGAAGGACAGTACTGGACTCTCGTAGGCATTGTCAGCTTCGGCATGGACTGCGGTGAAAGTATTTATCCAGGCATATTCACGCGTGTATCGCGTTTTCTTGACTGGATTAACAGACAAGTTCAGTTCATTTGATTTTGATCTATATTTATATACACCACTATGTGTCGGTATTCTTTAACTTCGTTCTTAATTGATCTAGCATTATAGATGTGAAATTTTACTGCAAATCAGATTTATATAAAAGTGAAAATGATTTTTTTTTCATAACGCCACGTAAAGTGGTAATTTCTCTCCTAAGGTCGTTTTTGAAAAATATTACGTTAAGTGAAGGTATGAAAAAAAAATCGTATACACACCACAGAAGCAAATAAAAATTAGATTTATTAGGATATTAACCTGGTGATATGAGTTTTTTTTACTTTTGCTCCCTAATTATGTAATCTACTATTAGGCAATAAGCTAAAAGATGTCGAAGTCATTGAATTTTGTGGTTTTCTATTTCTGTGAAATTTTAAAATTATTGTAAAAAAATATTTAAAAATTTAAAAATTATCAATTGGAAATTTTTTGAAATTGTAAAAGAGAATAAATGAATTAATATTAAATATATTTAGGTAGTTTTATTTTTTCCTCAGCTTCTAGATCATGCAATCTTTATATAAACTTTCCAGATGTCAAAAATACCGAAAAAATAATATTCTTCATGCGTTAAGAGACAGAAATTTACTATTTATGCCGAGAATGAACTTTTAATGCACGAGCGAAGCGAGGGATTAATTTCAAGAATGAGTTTCATAATTTATACGAAAATATAATTTTAGGCCCACTATTGAGGCTGAAATCCTTTTTTATTTTACAGATGTTACCTATTAAACTATCTGAAAAGTTATAAATACTGATATAATCATTTGAAAATTGTTGTACCACTTTGCATTTAATAGAAAGTTCTTTAAGAACGTCAAAATATATCAACTTTATAATTAGTAATATTTAGAAAATAAATATAATAATATGCTTTTATTTTTTATTGTATTTTATCTTAAAAATTGCTAAAATTAATAAAGATCTGACAAAAACGTTAAAAGTATGAAATAATAGAATTTTTCTTTGGTGACGTTAAAAATTTATAAATATATTAATAAAATGTCTTAAAAAAAGTTGATTTTAAAACATTACAATTATTCATTGTGAAATGAATTTTCTACGTTTCAAAAAATTGAACCGTAAATGTTGTAAGTTAAATGTTTATTTTTTTTAATTTTTATCTGTAAACACGATTTTTAAAATTTTTAAATAATTGTATAACTATTTTGGTAATATAGAAAAATAAAATTGAAGCAAGTCGGCTTTGGCCTTAAAACTTTAAGCCAATGATAAAGCCTGTAAGTTTGCAAATACATATTTTGCATCTAATTGGAGCAAAGTTGTGCGGTGTCAATAGCTCATTGGTTAAAAGGTTGTACTTTTATACTATATATTATTAGCAAAATATTTTAAGCTGTGCATTATCTAATATTGTTTTTCCTACTTTTGGAAATTTTGTAAAAAAATTTGTTCAAATCATATGAAAGTTTGAAAGGGAGAAGAAAATACGGTATACCAACGAAACGTTTACTAGCAAAATGAAGAAAGTTCTCAAAATATTGGCAATTGCCAATCTATTATTTGTGTTAAGATGCAACGCTGATGTTTCCAAACGCGTGTTTGAAGACATTATAAGTGATGAAATTACTATTTCGAGTAAGTTTTTTCTTTATTATTAATATATAAATGTATTTAAAATTATCTACAATATTGAAATAATAACATTGAGATTTTACAAAAAGTTGGTTGCATATTTTATTGGATGATTGGAAAAAATAAATTATCGCAGATACATTACTTGAAAGAAACAAAAGTTCGTTTCTGCAATAGTTGTATCTATAAATAAATATGAATATATTTTTATTAATTATATATAAAAAAAAATTCTTTTTTTGTTTCCTAACAAAATATTAGGACAATACACGCAAAAGGATGGTCAACTGAACGAAAAACCATCTTCGTCGCTGAATTTTGAAGTAACCGACGTAGATGATGACGTAAGCCAAAATCTCATACTTCGCATTTTCAATTGGTTTTAAGAAAAACTTTCGAATTTAATTAATTTATCATTTTTCTTACTTTCACTAAAAACCATAAAAATATAGCTTGATGAACGTTGTTTGTTACAACAGCAATTATAAAGACTTTAACAACTTTCAAAAATAATCCTGCCTTTTTTTCTCTAATTATTTTAAAAAAAAAGTTACCTAATAATTTTTTATACAAAATAAAAAATCAATCTTCTAAAAATTAAATGATAGTGTAATTGTAGTTTAATTAAAAAAAAATTTTGTTACAAAGGAAAATGTTGCCAAGCAACGCAACTCTCGACATATTATAAAAAAATCACCAATGGTCATTGTTCGTGGACCAGTAGTCCTTCATCCGCAACCAACATCGTACTAACAAGGTCTTTGGGGTCCAATACAAATTACTTACCCTCCACACGGTGTAAGGCCTCCAATATATCCAATATACCCTCCGCAAGGTATTAGGCCTCCATTGTATCCAGCTCACCCTCAAGGGACTAATTATGGTGTTCCAACAACGCCTAGACCATCCATGACTACAACGTTTAAATCAATATCAGGCAACGATAAATGTGGTACTAAAGGAGAAGGTAGAATAATTGGTGGTGTTCCAAGCCAACCAAACGAGTGGCCCTGGATGGCTGGTCTCTTTGTGGCTGGTAAATTTGTATGCGGTGGTTCTCTCATAGATGAAACACATGTCCTTACTACTGCCCACTGTGTATATACGTAAGTTTTTTCTTAACTTTTGTTGAAAAACATATGACATTAAGGAAGTACAACTAATTTCATGTTTGTATAGATGGACTCGGCAAGATGTATATGACCTAAGAATACGTTTTGGTGATTACGATATCCATACACCTTATGAAGTAAAACACATCGAAAAGAAAGCTAGGAAATTCGTATTCCATGGAGGATTTAATACAAACACTTTAGAAAATGACGTTGCCATTATTACACTCCAAGATTCTGTTAAGTACAACGAGTATATCAAACCGATCTGTCTAGCATCTGGCAAAGATCTCTTCGTAAATAAGAACGCTACTGTCATTGGCTGGGGCACACTTAAAGAAGGTTACGCATATATAAAATTATTATCTTTTTATTTTTATACGATCTGACTGTGAGGCAACGCTTTTGTTAACAAAATTTTATTTTTAGAAAATCCTAACTAGTTTGATTTTTATTTATTTACTTATTTTTTACTTACAATTATATGCACTTTGTTTGTCTAATATCTCAAAAAATTTGTTCATACGTTTTGATTTTTTTGTTATAAAATTAAAACAATATATTTATGAGAAATCTTAAAAAAATAAACATATTTTGACTAATTTCAAACAATTAATGTAATAAATTTTATTATAGGAGGACCGTCTCCAAATATACTTCAAAAAGTTAATATAACGATTTGGTCAAATACTAATTGCCGACAAAAATATAGAAACTCACCGTATAGTATGATTAGTATTAACTCTTTTTGCGCAGGAGATCCAGGTCGAGACTCTTGCCATGTAAGTGCACGTAGATGATTATTTAAACAATTTTAAGGCCTCATAATTTCATTCATTGATAAGATTAACATTAATTATACTAAATGATAATTATTATGCATTGATTTATAGAGAGTAAGTGAATATAATTCGGAACTTTTACGTTAAAAATAATATCATTATTGAAAAATATTTAATGTAATAATGAAATATAATATTCTACAAAATAAACATTTCTTTTATATTTTAGAAAATAAAATCAAAACAATAATAGTTATTAATTCAATATCTAATATAAAAAATTGAAAAGTATTTTTAAGGCTCAGAAATTACAATTTTACTTTTTAAAAGGGTACAAAATATGGGTTTTTTATTTTCTACAGTACTGAAATCATAATTTTATTATTGTTGTTCTAATGAATTGCTTTTATGTTTAGTAATTCTTAACAATTCTATACAACAATTATTGTATAATATTAAAAACCAACAATTTTTCAAAATTATTGACATAATTGCTGTATTTTTGTCTAACAGGCTACATAATTATAAATAATCATTTTATTATTTTAAAACAATTATATTTTATATTAACAAGTACTATTATAAGATTAATTTTATTTTTTATTTCTTAGGGTGACAGTAGCGGCCCATTGATGATAAAAACAGAAGAAGGTCCTTGGATACAAGTGGGTATTGTCAGCTGGGGTTACGGCTGTGGCCATGGTACATTCCCAGGCGTGTATACTCGGGTCACGAATTTCCTCGGTTGGATTGAGCAAAATCGTAATTAGAAAAATTGATCCGATCGTCCATCATATAAAAGATAATGTCAGGCGATATTAAGTACTAAAAAAAATTTATTATTATTATTCAAATATTTGCTAAAAATTGTTTTAATGATAAATATTTAAATATAATAAGACTGTCGTCTACAAAAATAATTGAATAAGTGATTTTTTTTTGAGAATTTTTTTTTATACTGGGGAGAACGGGGTGAGCCAATTTAATTTTGAAATCATATTTAATTTATCATAGTTTTTCAATTTAATTTTTTCTTTGCATAATTAGGCAGTAGATTACAAAATAGCTTCATATCATTGAAATATTTGATAATAAAATGCCGATAACAACGGAATACTTTTAAAAAATTTTATAATTTTTTAGAATTTCTTTACATTTTAACTCAACAAAGTAAATCAGAGGAAGTTGTATTTGTTTATTTTATATTAAATATTAAATTAGTCAATCAAAAATAAACATTAATTTTATAAAAATTGAGATAAAAAGTAATAAAAATAAAACCATTATTTATATTACATACAAAATAATTTTATTTGGGAATAGCAAGCCCTGTAAATAAGAAAAAATTATATAATTTATTCGAAATATTATTTCTATGAATAAAAAATGACAATAATCATGTACATTGTTTTTCACAATTTTTGTTTCTTTTTGTAGCACAATAAAAGAAGGTGATTAAATTATTCTATCTAATATCTAATAGTTCAAGTGATACACAAGGTCATTAAAATGTAAGAGTTTTTATTTTTGAAACATATAACATAGTTCTTAAAAGTATTGATATATCTATTGTAAAAATTTGAACATGTGAACAATTGCCGCGCGAAGTTGATGCGCGAGAGGCGAGAGTTCACATCGTTCATGATGTAAAGAAATGATGTGACAGATTCTCTCTGAATGTTGAACTATGAACTTCTTCTTGTAATAAAGTTTCACTTTTATATAAATAATTGTGTGTATTCATTTTAAAATTCGACCTCCTGCAAAAATACCATATTTTGTTACAAAGAATTATAATCAGTACACCTGTTTATACTTAAATAAACATTTGTGTTTTAATCACCTGTTATTAAAGCATTTTGTTAAAACAAGTGATTTCTATTCTATCAAAGTAGTAATCAAATAAAGATGCATCTTAAAAAAGATGCATCTTTAAATCATGATTTGGGGTATGTTTTTCGATATTTTCTAAAAAAGCAAATGTTTTATAAACACTTACTTTACACAGCATCTTTCTATTTAAAATAACAGCCAAAAACAAAAAATATTAGTTGAAATTGTGAAATGTAGCTATGATTTAATGATTACTTACGCACTTGACTATCACATGCAGTAAAAAATAAAACATTTTATATATACAATTGAAAAATTTAAATAATACTTTTTATTTATTTATTCATTTGCGTTTATTTATATGAATATTTCTCTGAAATAAAAATCAATCCCTTAAATTTAATTAGTATTGCAAAATAGTATTTGTGCATACTATATCTGGACAACATTGTTGTACATAATGTGCACCATAATAACTGTCCTTGAAAACTAATACTGCACAAAATCATTTAAATTTCATAAATAAAAATAAATTTACTAAACTGTAATTAAATATTGATTAAATAAATAAATGTATTTAATGTCGAATTATCAAAAATTAATTGTTTTTACGATTCAAAATTTAGATATATCCTTTAGCATTGTTCCTTATCCCTTCCTCTCATTATTATAAATAAACTAAAAACTATAAAATTTTTATTGTATTTTTCGTAAATCCATGAATTTTTACTTTTTTATTTGTTTACGTTTATAACAAGGCCTATCGTACTTAACAAAGTAAAAATAAATTGATGGCAAAGACCATAACTCATAGATTGGCTGATTATTTGACATTATGTTTTACGAATTATGTATACTTGTTCAGAAATTTTTTTTCATTTTTACTCATACCTTTTTTTGCATCGCTGGAAAAAATGATTAATTTTCATACAAAAAATATGTTTTTGTTTTAATGTTATTTTTCCAAATGATCTTGTAGCTGCGACACCAAAAGGTAAAAATACCTAAAACTAACAAAAAATGTGTAAAAACAAGATAATAAAGAAATTACTGTTTGTGTAGAAAAAGAATTTGAGAAGTATAAGGTGTCAAGAGAAAGAGATGTTGAAGGGCAAGCTAATGATTAAATTAATATGGTTCAGCACCTATGTATTCTTCATTTTATTGTAAAGCTCTTAGGCATCGTTTTCAGAGCATTAAGTACTTATTGCTAAATGGTTATTTGTTTCTAAATTATTTAATTCCATAATCTTGTTCTGTTTTTTATAGTCAACAGACCAGGTTGCAATGATAGTCTTAGGAAGTTTGTAAGATCCGTGGATTTAAGATTCCTGCTGTAAAAAAGTTACGGTGCTGTTATTCTCTGAGCGAAGCAAACAATTAAATTAGATTATTAAATAATTATTTCTTTTTTATTATTTAGTAATATTTTAGGTACTTTCTCATTTCATTTTCATCTGCTATGTGTCGGTACACTCGGTTTTTGTTTCTTGCCACACAGTCATTCACCTTTAAATGATACCCAACAATCGATCTTTCTTTTTACTTTTATAATTCTTCTTTTATTATTATTTTTTTTTTTTTTAATCTAACTCGCAATTCCATTTACGCCCATTTGCATCGGCGAGAATCAGCGTCTTTTTATATTCTACCAAATTTAAAACTATTGATGAATTTTTATCATTGTTTTAGGGTTACAGTGGTGGTCCTTTAATGGTACAAGAAGGGGAGTACTGGACACTCGTAGGAATTGTCAGTTCAGGTAAAGGCTGTGGTGAAGGCCCTTTTCCAGATGTATACCCACGCGTTACGCACTTCCTCGATTGGATTGATAGAAATTTAAAAAAATAACTTAATTTTTTTTTAATTTCTTTTATAACAATTGTTTAAACTTAAGTCTATATTTTTTGGATTCGTACTGGCTCAATTTTTATTGCACCTCATAAAGGAGAAAAAAAATGAAAAAGTATATCATGTACATAAAAAATTAATAAAAAATGAATTTAATAATAATTTAATAATAATTCAATAATAAACTATTCTTTTAATTTTAAATATTATTGTTTGATATTTTATAGATAATAAAAAAAATTGTATTATTACATTAAGTTATCACAATATAACAAAAACGCTCGACATTGTACGTTACAATATTTATCAAAATAGTTATTCTATTCAACAAAAAAATTTTTTTCTGTACAAATTTACTGCAAATACTGTATAATAAGACGTAGGAACCTATATATCTGAATTTAAGGTGATTTTCGAGAATTAAATAAAAACTATTATGTAAAATCTTTTTAAACTTTTTAACTTTATATTGTAATACATTTGAGCTTGTTACATTAATTTTTCAAATAAAAATATCTTTAGCTTAAAAGATACGTTTATTGGCCTTCAGTAATAATTACGTACTACCAAACAAAAATTTATTAATTGGCTGACTTATATGCTAAGCACTGCTATCGACTAAAAGTTCAAAAAATACTGCTAACACGAAATATGCCTTTAAAATGCCGTTTTAAAAAAAAATTACAAGAGACATTTTTTCTTTAAAATTGGCCAAAGAATCGGATAAAGTTTTTTTATTAACAAAAATAATAAATTTTTATAATTGTTAATATTTTGAAAGTTGAGAAAATTACCTTTAATTTGTTATATTTTATATTGATAAAATATTTATTCCATGAAGTAGATTTTTATGTATTATAGCAATGGTCATACAATTGTTAAGAGTTATGCAACGTAAAAACAAATAATGTATATCTTAAATGGTGAAATTCTTATTTAAGGTGGCTGTAGCGTGTAGGATCGTATCTAGTAATGGGAAGCCATTGGAACACCTATTATTTTACTCCTATTTAGTTAACTAAGCTTATTTGGTGCTCTAAAAGTAAACTTGAAAATCATTTTTATTTTATACCTAATTATTTTGTAGTAACATTAATCACGAGAATCAGAAAAAGAGGTGGGTTTATTTAAAAAGATATTACAATATTATTTTTAATGTAGAGGCACAGAATTAAGGTCGGCCAAAGAATTATGTACACAGACCTAATATATTTTAAAAAAGGTTTAAAGTTATGCCATTTCATTTTATTTTGATCGCTTTATTTATTTTAATTTTTTATTCGTGTTATAAAAAATAATCTCACCTTTAACCTTCAACACCAAAAAAATTAATATTTTAGATGATGAAATACATCAATTACCACAGATTAGTTGCAAGACAAATAATAACGTAGAAAGTTGTAATGTAACTTTTAACAAGACGTTTTCAAAAATTGATTTTCTTATGAAATCATCCACCGTTAGCTCCGATGAAGACACGAATATTGTAAATTCTAAATCACAATCCATCCGAAAATCAGACAGAAATGTAAACATTATTAAAATTGAGAGTTTTAGTTTATCATCGAACGTTTGCCACAATGAAAAAATTGATAACATAGAATCTGCGAAATATATTACAGAGCCCATAAGCAATTATTATGTACAAAATCTTAATGACTATAACGACAGTATGAACAGTTTAACAGCTAAATCCTTCGATGATGAAATAGACGATTTTGACAGTCCCAATATTTTTTTCGATGTAAGTAATGATATAACTACTGAAAAATCCAGCAATTTTAAAAAAAGGTGAAAGATTAACGTTCAGCGAAAGTAATATGGCAGTGTAAGACGTCATGCTAATGTTACAAAGCATAGTTACAAATTATGCACGAGAATTGCAAACTGCATTGATAATTGCATAATGATATAAGCTGGATCGAAATGGGACAATTTTAATTACACTCTATACATGTTGATGAATGATATCCGTCCTCCTAAAAATACGTTGAAGAAGCACTACTATTGTAGCAAATGTAATCAAATCATTGCAGAAAAGTCATTGAATGAAACGCAAAAATTGATTGCACACTGTGACAAGTGCATAAATGAATTTTATATAACTTCAGGCTCACCGAATTATTTTATTTCTTTATCTGTAAAATATCAATTAGAAACTTTATTTAGTGAAAAAAATTCAATTGCCTCTCTTTGAAATGATTGAAAAATCGAATGATGTCCAGTCCAATGTTATTTCAGATGTTAACGACTCGATCTTGTACAAAAAAAATATTGATAACACAGACTGTTTATCATTGAATTTTAGTACTGACGGTGCCCAATTATTTAAAAGTGCCAAAAAGGCTCTATGGCCGTTACAATTGTTCCTCAATTGCTTAAAAGGAGATATTAGATTCAAATATCCCATTATCGTAGCATTATTACAGATTAAAAAAGAACTTGATCCATCTTTTATGGACACGTGTCTCTCAATATTTATGCAACAGTGTATTGAATCACGAGAAAGTGGGATAAAAATTATTGATCATAGAACTGATGCTATTCGAATAATTAAATTCGTTCCTTTTTGCTGTTGTGTCGACAGCGTTTGCAGGCCCATTCTTGAGAATCTATTGCAATTTAATGAATATTTTAAATGTAGCTGGTACTATCACCCAGATCATTATTTTGAAAAATCGATGAAATATCCATTGGAAAAAATCGACTCGCCACTAAGAACTCATAAAAGTCATAAGAAGGACGTTGACGATGTAGCAGAACTAAATTGTAAATCAGTCAAAGGAGGAAAAGGACAATGTATTTTATTAAAACTACCAAAGTTTGACATAATCTGGAACTTACTACCTGATTATATGCACGGTACTTGTTTCGGAGTTGTAAAACAATTATTTTATGAATGGTATAATTCGATGAGTAAAAATGAAAAGCAATATTATGCACAAGAATGTCCAGCATAAAACTTTGTAGAGATTTAAAAAAAAATTTAAGGCCGTTAGATTGCATCAAAAAATACAAGGCACTAGAATGGAAAGTGTGGCTGTTATTCGTCAGTGTTCCATATCTGTTTGGAATATTGGAAAAAAAATTTAGATCCTTTTTGTTACTAGTCAACAGTATACACGTTTTATTGAAAGCTATGATAAGTAAAGAAGAAGCTAACGATTCGAAATATGATTTATTACAATTTGTTGGTGAAACGAGATTTATGGCGAACAAATGATAACATTCAATTTGCATTCCGTATTACATTACTCTGAAAGTGTGCGTTTGACTAGTCCTTTATGGGCAAACTTTACCTTTCCTCCTGAGCATGTTATTTCTAATTTCTTATCAGAAATTAACGCTCCTAACGGTTATATTATGCAGATCGCTGATAAATGGATAAAAAAACACACTTTACAGGCATTTATAGGAAAATAGTAAAACATTTGCCTATAATGCTGTAGAATATTGCGAATTATTATTGGAGAACAAAACTGAACTACAGAAATGTCAAAAAGTTGATAATTGTACTTTAATTGGATCTCTTTCCATTGTTTTTACATTTTGTAATTTCAGAATGACCAAGAGACACTCCGCCGCCTGAAATGGATTCCCCGCTGTCACCACCTCCCAGCGAAAAGGGTGAACCGGCATACATTCCGAATGTAATTATTAATTTGATGATAATCATCACATCACCGCGAAGTCTTCCACCAGCTGCGAAAGACGTTCACAACGACACGACGATTAATTTAGCTACTCTGATGCCAAGTTCTTTTACCAGCTACTCAAGACATTTGCAATGACCCGACTAAACTCATCGATAATGAGGATAGCACGGATAGTGATGTTCTCGTCATCGATAAAAATTACGATAACTTCGAGCCTCTGAGGGTTAGCTCACCTAATCCAGATATTATTAATATCTCTTCGGACTCGTCAGTCAAAATCGTTTGCGAATGCAAATATTTAAAAAAAAATGTTGATGTTGACACGGATGACGATGACGACGAAGAAACCGATGACGAGGATGATGACAGCGAGGATGATAATGCTGACGATAATAGCTGATGGTAATGAAATGCCCACAATAAAAAAAATTAAATTGTCACAGACTATTTAATTCTACACTTATAACGAATCGGCCCTTTTCAGGGCCAACAACAACATTTAACGTATGAAACGCAAGTTTCATCCTTGACGTATAATACGTCTGGGGAGTCTCTCTCCGAGGTCCGCAAAACCCTATGCCGATTGTAGCACAACTTTGCTGTGCTAGAATCGATGCACAGGATAAAATGGAAAAGAAAAAGAAAAAAGCGAAAGGATTAAAACAAAGAAATTTAACGAAAAAATTTAAAGGAAAATATTTATTTAACAGGAAGGTAATTAATTAAAAAGAGTTTAACAATTTGATATTAACTTCACAAAATTATGAAAATTAAAAAGATCAAATTAATGAAGGTTACAAGAAAATAAAAAAATAGGCGTAACCAGGTGAGCCGTTACCTTTCGCTTTTTCTCCCAGAAATAGAGTTAGTGCCACTGCGTCTCGCGCAAGCACAATCTCTCACCACAAGCTCCCCTTGTCTATAAGCGCTGCGCTCTCGGTGTTTCGGTCAAACATATGACTTGCGCCCAGCAGCAACGTCTGCACGATTGACTCGGGAAAAAGAAAGATTATTGATTTTTCATGACGTCACAAGCTCTAGCGCGTCTCGGGGCTTTTTTTCGGCCATGGCTTCTATCAAAGTCCATACTCGTGTCTGATTTGCATAACAGGGAAAAATTCCATGGGATCCAAAATGCGTAACTACGCTATGCCACACAGCCACGGACTTTGAAAATCCGCGCCAAGACACTTTTAGTTGTACGTATGAATTTTAAAGAAATTCTCTTCTCAAGTCAATTTGTGTTACAATTTAACTTTATTTTCATATATTCTAGTTTCTCGCGTTACAATCAGCATAGCTTATCTACTCAGATAAAAAGTCATTAATAATTCAATATTAAGTACATCAACTTAACTTAAAATGACAAATCTTGGCAAAGAAGCTAGAGATGAATTAAAAAAGTATTTTATGAAAAACCATCAATTAAATGAATATTATGTATTTCATAGAAGCTTTATTGTATTGAAATAAAAAAAAATTATGAACATTTCTAACTTGGGTTTTATTATAACACATATAATTTGCACATTTATTTTTATTTTATTATTGTAGCTAAGAATTGCATTAAACAGCGTGTGCTTCAGACTTCATGATTATATTCTGAATATTTTGGTTTTTAGATATAATACAAAAGAGGGGATTAAAGCGTTTGATGATCATAAAATATGTACTATCAAATTAAAAATGATTGATAAATTTTGAAAAAGAGAACTAATTCAGATACTTTTAAATTATAAGATTTGATTTAAAAAACTTTGCATCAATATATGTGAAAGATTAGAAACAGAAGTCTGTTTGTTGTTAAATATAAATATTAGTCAAAATACTTAGTGATAAAAACAACTCTAAGCATGCACAAGGTAGCTTAATCTTCTTGTTATTAAAAATAATATATTTAAAATTTAAAAAATATTTAGTACAAGGAAGGTTATAATTCTTAAACATATACTTTTTATTTTAAATTATTAGATAATATGTCAAATTATTGAAACTACCTGAACTGTAAGCTATTTTCTGATGAAGCTAATGTCAAATTATATTGACAATATACTTAAAATTGCTTAACAGCACATTGAATACTTACTTGTAAATTTACTTTCCAACTCGACGTTAGTAATTTCGTCCAACTCACTTCCGACGAAATGAAAATTTTGGTGTTGACGATGTATTTTTTGCCAAACTGCCTGGTGTTTACGCACACAAGCAATAAGTTTTTGTTCATCTCCCAGGTCCATCGCCGTTTTACTTTTATTTTTCGCCATACTGCTTTCTCGCCGTTTTACCTTTATTTTTCGCCATACTGCTTTCTCGCCGTTTTACCTTTATTTTTTGCTATACTGCTTTCTCAAACTCTTAATAAATCTATAAAGTCCGATACACTATACAAATGAACAGATATGTATGTAAAAAAAAGGAAATTGATGAATAATGTAGTTAACGTAACTAATTATTCGTTGTCATCACCGTCTCTATACGTGGCTATTATTGGCTACATGTGGCTGTCAATGGTGATGCACGACTGTCGTTGATGTACTTAATGTTGATTTTAGCCGTTGATACCTAGATGTACGAACCGCCACCTCTCTCACTATAAACGGGCCCTTAACGTTAGCGCGGCTAGCCTGCGCAGTAAAGTGCGCCGGGGACCTGCTGGCATGTTAAAAAGAGAGAGAGAAAGAGAGAGAGAAGCAGTGAGCGCCAAAATCGGTGATAAAGAAAATCGGTTTTAAGCATCGCGGTTAGCTGACCGCTACTCTACCGTCTCGCGCGAGCCGCCGCAAGCGGGTTAACGTGGCGAGAGAGCGCGGCATCCGGCTTGTTCCGTTCCGCCCATCAGCGATTTTAACTGCATTTGAGCATTGAGATCTTGGAAATCTGAATCTCTACATCGCTTACCATCGTGCATCCACGCCGCGCATTACCCACTTCTGCTGCCTGTTTTTGAATTCAAGGTCAAGGAAGCGAGAGGAGGTGGAGAGTTGTGAGGACAAGGAGAAGCAGAGGACTGTAACGCCCAAGTCTTCTTGGAGGATCAGCGACACTTCTGATAAACATACACTAATGTAGATAAGAACTGTATTAGTTCATATGCAAACCATATGAACCAATAGAGATCCTATCTACATTAGTTCGCGCATCTTACGTGCAAAAACTCATATAGATATTAGCTATATGAGTCCGTATATATAACATAAATGAACTATAATCTATAATGAACTTTTTTTTATTTTTAGCCGATAAAGATGCAGGAACACAAGCACCCAAAGCTCCGGTACAATTACCGGTGAAGAAGGACTTGTCAGGTCCGACCAATAGCGAAGTGAAGCCATCTACACCTCTTTCGCTGAGCACACTACCTCAATCATCCTCGCCGGTAGAGAAGACGACCCTACCAGGTGGAGTGAGGCCCCATACACGGCAATCATCCTCGCCGACAGAGAAGACGACCCTAACCAGGCGGAGTGAGGCTCCAAACACCGCAATCATCCTCGCCGGTAAAAAAGACCTACCAGGCGGAGTGACGCCCCAAACACGGCAATCACCTTCACCGGTGAAGACCGTACTACCTGCAGCCAATACTGGCCAATCTAGATAAAGAAATTTCAGCTCTATTTTTTCACAGCCTTTTCATACTTTAAAATATTAGGATTATTTTGAAAAGGTCATTAATTAAAATGAAATCAAACCAATACGTAATATTAATTATCGTTTATTCTTAAAGAATGATGAAAAAAAAAGAAAAAATTATTAGAGGAAGAACATAAAGTCAGCTGAAGCTTGGTAAAAACTGAATTTTGTTTTATTCTTTTGATCTTTCGATTACCATTTCTATTAAAAGTACAGAGATCTTGATTCAAAATAATTTTATTCGGAAATAGTGAGCCATGTAGAAATTATGCAAAAATAAAAATGAGCATTAAAAAGAAAAAAGAAAGTTTTGCCCAGAATCACCTGTTAGGCTCATCAGTAGGATGACAGACGATTCTATCTTAGACGACACATATGAAGAATATAACCAGATAAAAGAATTTTACGTAAAAATATGAAAGCCGGTTTATAACATAGAGATTTACAAATGAGTAGCGGGAAACGCAGTCGTATATTTCGCCACATAGCGGATAAAATAGAAACTAAAGAATAAATGAAACAGACCAAAGCTATATCATAATCAGATTGTTTTTACTGCAAGAAGAATAGAACAGCTGTATTTTACAGCATTAAATTCTAAACCCACAAATTTTGTAAAACGAATAAGACCACTCTTTCACCCTAAGTCTTAATATTAAGTATTGAAAAATTAATAAATAATAAAAAAAATTCATTTACACGGCTTGCTATTTCTGAATAAAATTATTTTGTATTTATATTAGTTGCAAGTAATATAAAAAAAAATTTCAATGCAAAGACCTTGATTTTGGATTTTGCTAAATTTTACATTATTTTTTTTAAAATTGAAAAATATCGTGATATTAGTAATGTAGAGTTACCGATTATTCCATCTCGTTAACTATAATTTTTTTTACATTCAAATTGATTTATCATGAAGAATGATTTTTATAAATTAAAATGATTTTTAGGATGATGAATACAAGAATAAAACAGGAAGTAACGGTATTGAAATTAAAATTGCCTAAAAAAAATTGAATTAAAATATGAATGTTGTATTGATATAGTTATAAAAAATAAACACAGTTAATTGAAGGTAGAAAAGCATGTATTTAAACCTTAAAAATATTTAAATATTCTAGTCTTCGTTAATTATTAATGAAAAATACAAAAAATTAAAAAAATTAAAACATTTATATAATACGTTATTTTTTTAAATAATACTAAAAAATAAAAACAACCTAGCATCATTATTTTCGTAAATGTTAACACATGTGTTGCATAAATATTTATGAAAAATATATAAATAGTGAAATCTTACATTAAAATTACCGAGAATAAAATATATATTTTAATATCGTAAACTTATTGAAATTTGTTTAAAAAATAAATGTTTGATAAAAAAAATTGATATTTTCAAAATTCGATGTGCACCTAATTTAATGAAAGTATACGTATCTAAAAAATAAATTTTCACATTAAAGAATTTCTCAAGTACATTTGAATATAAAAAATTTGACAATAATAATTAAGAATATCCGGTTTACATTACACAAACAAATAAAAGGCTGAATCGTGATTTTAACATCGATGATATACAATTTTTAGTTATATATTATTAAGCTGCATTTTACTAGCAGCAAAATGCAATTTAATATAAAATTAGCGAAAATACATCAAAGAATTTAATAATTATGCAGACGTATGATGCGCCTTTATCATCGTATATTCGCGCAACTTAGTCAAAAGATGCAAGAAAAAAGGAGAAAGAAAGAAATGTAGCAGTTTTTATTCCACGAATGCACATCCTTTTCGTAGTCAAATACAAAGCCACAAAGCCTTTATGGTCTAAGGTCAAGGCCAACTCAATTCAAAGCGTTCTAAGCTAATGTCCTCTCTGAAGTTTTGTTTTGATGCACACCTACTTTTCTCCAGAAGGATTTATTTCTTTGTTCTTTTTTTCTGACGGTTCATTCAACGACAATGACTCATCCAACCATAACTCGTTTCTGTTAATATCCATTGTCGGCAGTCATCAAGACTAATCATATCATTTCTAAATGTTGAAATTATTATTTTTTTTTTCAAAATATAATTTTTATAAGGACGCAAGAAGAATGATCAATTAGTTGGTTGAGTTGAATATTTTTTTTGTGATTTGCGAATGTCAAAATTGAAAAAAATTATTTTCAAATTTATTTTGTAAAAAATATGTATTTGTTACTAAATGCACAAAATTAGTTTC
>JAPYZE010002035.1:0-27366 GCA_030522805.1 Leptomastidea abnormis
TAAAAGAGCAGGTAAACAATTTATCATAAAGCAGCACCTCGTCAAACGAATATCAATAATTGATGATCAAGCTTATGTATATGATCAAACCTATTAAATGAAATTTATTCAATATATTCACAGTAATGTAGTGGCCTTGAGTTCTCTATTAGTCAAGAACCTCAATAAAAATGGAGATCATATTTTTTAATTTTTTTTTCTGCAATTTAAAATCTAAAAATAAAATTCATCTGAAAATTTTATATAAACTAATTTCACAAAAATGATATGAAAATGTAGAGTTTATGAAGTATTTAGTTGATGAGCCTCAGTACCAAATAAAAATACTTGTGCAAAATAGCAAATGAATGATTCATACGTATAAGATTTAAAATATGTAATACGTCACTTATCTACGTTTACGTATATATTGAATAAAAATATTGAAAGAGCTTGAGGGTTTTCAATGACGATACAGAGTTTTTACATTATTTGATAAGAAGATCAAAATCTGAAAAATTAATTTGTGAGCTTCTAATAAAAAATGAAGATAATAAAAGTTAAAAATTTATTTTTTGTTTAAATCACATAAATTAAAAGCTATAATTACAATTTTTTTTAAAAATGATTTAATAAATTTTAATTGTAAAAATTGGGCAGTCATTTAAATAAACATTTTTTTATAAAATTAAGTATCTCGCATCCAATTATTGCAGTTTATAACATTCAACATACATACCTGTAAGTTGTAAATATAAAAGTAACTAGATAGCGAACATAATCTCTTGTTCCAACAGTACAAAGTTATAACACAGAACAATAATAGTTTATATATTATTTACGACCTACACTTTATTTCCTTTGTAATAATGACATCATGCAATTGTTTTCATACATTTTTTTTTGTGTGTACAATTCAAGGCTACTATACGTAATGAATAAATACGATAGATCCTCAAAATAATCATTTTAACGTGAGAAAAATCAAATTCTATTATAAAAAAAAAAGAAAATATGAAAGTACAAAAAAAAACTATTTGTCTGCTAATAATATAGCCTTCACCTATAGCCGTTATAAAGAGAAAGAAAAAAAAATTAGAGCGTCTATACACCCACTAGTCACACTTCAAACTTGACATTTATATTATCGATTACCAGAGCAATAAAAGTCAAGAGTTGTACCACCTACATTAAAAAATAAAGCCTTATAGAAGCTGAATATTTGTCCAACCGATTGTTAATTTCTCTATGTCTCGTGTCGTATATTAGTATAGGAGGTGCAATCGACGCTAATTAACAATATGACGGAGGCCCTCGAGATATATATATGACATCATCACGGACCCTATAGTAATAATGACGATGCGGGTTTCGCGGAATAAATCCTTGTGAAACCGAGATCGTAACAGAGTCCCCCTATATATTATATACTTGGGCTCTGTATGAGATACTAACGACAGTTAAACGCCTCTTGTCTTACGCATGACCCTACGGAATCTCTTGTATTTTTGTTTTTACTTTTTATTTCTGAGGGTATGTTCTCAGCTTGTGATAAATTGGGACTTTTTCGTGGGAGTTTTTTGTGAGATGTGAATTGTTGGAAATATTTTTTAATTGTCTTTAATTTGGGGTATTAAAGGATTTCTTTCTTTTTATATTTGATATACATAATGTACAAAATATTTGCGTGAAGTGTTCAAATTTTATATTTTTTGATTAAGTGAATGATGACTTGTTAATTGCATCAATTTTTGTATCATGTGTTAATTGCTTTGAATAATAAATAATTTTTTGTTTAAATAAAAGTTAGTTATTTTATTCTTTCAAAATGTTTATGACTAGTTTTTATTTACATATTAATATATTTTTTTTATTTATATTTTATAAAATAATTGTTTATTAATAATTTTAAGTAATATCAATCAAGTTTTAATTTTATCGAATGAACAATGTTCATATTTATAGAACAATATTACCAAAGTTCAATATCGTTGTAATTTTTAACTACGAATAAACTAATTAAAAAATGTACAATAAAATTATAAAAATTATAATTTTTATTAATTTTAAAATAATACAATTATAAAACCATATATATTTTTGCTCAATATTGTTTTTTTCTCATATTTATTGTGATCGGTCGGTAATTATGTTTAGCAAATGAGTCGGTAATTTAACTTCTGAAAGTAAGTTACCATATGAATCTTTTTTCTGGTAACTGGACTACAGTAAATTTATTTTAAATTTACCTGTTGATGATAAAGAATTATTTAAAAAATGTTTAAACTTACAAAAATTAAGTATTCAAAATTTTTTCTGTTATTTATTTTATATTTGATCTCAGCTTTAGAATATATCATTACATTAAGATCGTACAGTAAGTTAATTTTTAGTAATTTTTAGTAAGTAATTTTTAGTAAATACTTTTAATGTCACGAGCTGACTTTAGTGATAATAATAATAAAACTTATTAAAATTTTTTAATATTGCTTTGAAATTGACGCAATGCAAGACTAATAATTTATTTTATTATTTTTTTCCTGGCATTTATTTAAACAATGGAACTATTAATTTTTATAAAATCACAAGTTTCACAAAAAGATTAAAATAATTAAATCATTATTTAAATAATAAAATAAGATCATTGTTTACATTTCTTTATTTTAAAACATATTTTATTGCTTGACAGATTATTCGTAAATTCATTTTCTAACAATTGATGTGAGCTTTTATTTGAACACCACAAATAATACGTTTATATGCGTAATTTTTTTACAATAAGATATTTTTAACATTTTAATGATTAACTTGCAATATTTAAAAGAGCAAAACTAACAGCTATAAACCATTAACGAAATCAATCTCCCCTTAAATTTAATATAAGGAAAAGAATCAAAACAAAGCGTTCTCAGTCTTAGAACAATTAAAAGCTCTATACTCATATGAACAAATAGTGAATAGAACAATTAAACTTACGTCTCACGACTGTATAGGAATTTATTTGTCACCTTTGCAGCTCCATTTTCACTCGAACTTTTATTCATTTGGATTTAGAAAAGCACCATGGACGTGAAGAAAATAGATGAAATATTTGACGATCCACTTTTCAAAATAATCAAGATGGCAAATTTACTGTTTGGTTTTTGGCCTTTTAAACCCTGGCGTGGTCATACTATTCGTCACATTGTAATTGCATTTTTACATACTACTTTTATAATGCTACAAGTAAATGAAAGTTATTTTATATTATCAATTAACATTTTTTAATAAAATTAATTTTAATATAATTTTTAAGATTTATGGAGTACATGTTAATTGTGGACATCACTTAATTTGCTGTTGTAAATATATTCTTTGTATTATTTTTGGTTCGGCAGTTATAGCAAGAAATGTTTGCAAACTTAGAAGTCGAAAACAGGTAATTCATCAAATAATATATCATATAATTACGAAAATTCAAAAAAAATTTATATTTGTTTTTTTACAGTATGCTGCATTGTATACTAAAATGGCAGAATTTTACTTATCTAATCCTAATCCGGATGAAGAAAAAATTTTTCGTCGCCATGCTAAACTAGGAAGATTAGAATATGGTTTCTTTTTTGGTAAATGGAACTTTTTTTTTAATTAAAATATATTATTAAAATATATTACTCGTTTATCTTTGAGATAATATTGCAACAATTAGTCACTGACGTCTTCTAAAAATTAAAAAAAAAGAAAAAGAATTAAATTAACTAATTACATTACAAAACCCCTAATTTTTAATAATATTGCACTAACACAAAAACATATATCGTTTAATATATTAATATGGAAAAGACGTTAATTTTAAATTTATAATATCTATTAACTTTTAAGGTATAAGCGTCACGTTTTTGCCAATATTTACTCAATCACCTCTGATAATTAATCTGCTCGATGTAATATCACCTTTAAATGAAAGTCGCAAAAGAATTTACATCCTACCAACGGATTATCCTTTCAATGATGAAGCTTATTTTTACATTATGCATACTTATTTGTTTGCTTATTCATTTATGTCTATCAATATGTGTATAACATGTGATGGTTCATTAACAACTGTGGTACATCATCTCACGGGAATGTTTGAAATTGTCTGGTTGGGATATAATTAATTTTAAAATAAAACCCTTTTATAGAAAATGGAGAAAAAAAATATATGTATCAATTTCAGGTACCGCTTGAATAAAGCTGCAAAAAAAGAGAATAGAGATCGCTCTTACCAAATACTTGTTTCAACGGTTCAGATACATAATGATGCTTTAGAGTTAAATAGAATCATAAATATTTTTATATTTTATTTATTATAATATTGACTAGTTTTAAAATACAATATACTTTACGGGTTATATATACCTATTTCAACTGTCATTTTTATTTTGATTTTTCAATGGGTTTAATCAATATTTTTTATTTTTGGAATCGGTTTTTTTATTTTTTTTTTTACAAAGATCAGTAAAAAAATAAAATGATTGAACGATACTCGAAACAGCGATGTATAAAGACTAAACAAATTTTACTGCTATTTTTAAATATAATTATAATTTTAGATTTCATCGTCAACTTGAGAATATGAATAAACACATTTCTTTTATATGTGTTGCGGCTGGATTTATGTTTGCTAGTTTGTGTATCTTAGTCGTAAGATTTAATTATAATTTTATAAAAAATTATTTAAAAATTAGTTCCTAATTTCATACAATTTATATAAAAATAGTAAATTTTACAGATTGTTGAAAGTGGAAATCTTATTGACTCTTATCGATATAGTGTTTTAGAAATTACTGTGATAATCAATCTTTCTTATTATACTTGGATAGGACAGAATGTACAGCAAAAAAGTGAAAGTTTATTTTTATCCACGTAAATCTTTATTCATTTATACCTATATAAAATTTTACAATTTTGATATTAATAGTTTTGTAATTTTTCAATTTTCTCATACCTTTGTCTATGAGATATTTTTTTAACACCTTAAATAGGTATACAACCGAGTGGTACGAAATGCCATTAAAATCGAAAAAAATTCTCAAATTAATTATGATGCAATGTCAGCGTCCACGTTATCTAACATCAAGTGATATGTTTATTATGAATTTTGAAACTTTAGCATCGGTAATAATTTTATTTTATACATATTCTTTGTAATAAAACTAATTTGTAATTTGAATGTTTTATTGATTGATAATCATTTTAATTTTTAGATACTAAAAGGTATGGCATCTTATATGGCGGTTGCTCTGTCTATGCGTCAACAAAATTTATAATATTAAAAAAAATATATATAATCATGTATTAATTATTATTGTAAAGAAAATTTAATAAATAAAGTCAAATGTTTAAATGAGTTAAATAAGATTAATAATTTATTTACGAAAAAAAATGCCAGAAATACTAGCGATATCAATTCAAATAAAGAAGAAAATTTCAGTAAACATTGATCTATATCAAAAAAGTTGGATCTTAGTTTCAAATCTTGTATCCATAGTAGAGGAAAGCGGGATCAGAAACAAATCGTTAATAAATTTTGTTTAAAAGCATAAAAAATATCGCGGCAAACTTTTTGGATTAAGTTTTATGTCATACATTTACCGGAGAAAACTGAAGTTCATCATCCCTTACTTTAGTAATAAGATCGATTTTTTAATTTTAAAAGTTAAAAAAATCACGTTTTTGCTTAAAAAAAATGGAATATTTTTTTTAAGGTTTACGACAAGAACATATCTATTTTTTTTAAATCCTGTTCCATTTTTAATTTATTCGAATGATGTAGAAATAAAGTATATCAACGTTTTTCATTGTATCGCTATTATATTAATTGAAATAAAAGACTTTTAATGTCACAAGCTAACCTTAGTGATAATAATAAAAAAAATGTTTAAAATTTTAAAATATCGCCTTGAAATTGACGCAATGCAAGACTAATCATTTATTTTATTATTTTTATTCTTGGCATATATTCAAACAATAGAACTATTAATTTCTAGAAAAGTACAAATTTCATTTAAATAATAAAATAAGACCATTGTTCATATTTCTTTATTTTAAAATATTTTTTATTAACCCATGTCGCTTTTCAATACAATTATTAAATGTAATTTTTTTTTTAATTTACGTCAATGTAAGAAACTGTAAAAACATTCAAAAATGTAAAATAAGCTGTCAAGTTGAAATTAATTTAAAAATATTTTAAAATAACTTTCTATATTTGCAAAATTAGCGTTTTTTGCTTGTAAAAATATTTATAAATTTATTTTCTAACAATTTATGCAAGCTTTTATGTTAACAACAGTAGTAATACGTTTATAAGCGATATTTTTAACAATAAGATTTTTCTAGAATTTTAACAATTAACTTGAAATATTTAAAAGAGCAAAACCAACAGCTATAAACCATTAACAAAGTCAATCTTACCTTAAATTGAATGAAAAGAAAAAAATTAAAACAAAGGTTTCTTGGACTCCGAGCAATTAAAAGCTCTATAATAACAAAAGCAAATTGTGAATAGAACAATTAAACTTACGTCTCACGACTGGATAGGAATTTATTTGTCACCTTTGTAGCTCCATTTCCACTCGAGCTTTTATTTTTACCAGTTTAAAAAAGCACCATGGACGTGAAGAAAATAGATGAAGTATTTGACGATCCACTTTTCAAAATAATCAAAGTGGTAAATTTAATATTTGATTTTTGGCCTTTTAAACGTTGGCCTGGACATACCATTCGTCTCGTGCTTCTTTCAATTTTACACGCTAGTTTTATAATGCTAACAGTAAAACAAAATATTTCATATTATTAAATAATATTTATTACGTAATAAAATTAATTTTTAATTTAATTTTCAAGATTTACGGATTACATCTTAATTGTGGATATCACATGATTTGCTGTTGTAAATACATTCTTTGTCTGTCTTATTCCGTCACAATGATACCAAAATGGATAAATAAACTGAGAACTCGCGAACAGGTAATTTATCAAATGATATATAATATTATCACAATTATGTTAAACAAAAAATAATATTTGTTTTACAGTATGGTGCATTGTATACTCAAATAGCAGAATTGTTCTTATCTATCACTGATCCAGAAGAAGAAAAAATTTTTCGTCGAAATGCAAAAATAGGAAGATTTAAATACGTTTTAATTTTGAGTAACTTCTTTTTTTAAAATTTAAATATATATGCAATGTTTTATCATTAACATCGTCTAGCTTAATTAAAAGAAAAAAAAATTAACTAATTATTTTAAAAAGAAAATACACTTTTAATAATATTGCACTAATACAAAAATATATCGTATGTTAATGCAAAAGACGTAAATATTAAATTCATAATATTGATATTTAAGGTGCTAGCGGTATTTTGGTTCCATTATTTACCCAATCACCTCTGCTGATCAATCTGCTCGATGTAATATCACCTTTAAACGAAAGTCGCCAAAGAATTTACATCCTACCAACAGATTACCCTTTCGACGATGAAGCTTATTTTTTTATTATAACTTTTTATTATTTTGCTTTTGCATTTATTACCATTTTTAACTGCATCGTATGTGACATTTCATTACTGACAGTGGTACATCATCTCGCCGGAATGTTTGATATTATCAAGTTGGAATATAATTTATTTAAAAAATAAAATTATATTATGGATAATTGAAAAAAAGGTTTGTATCAATTTCAGATATCGCTTAAACAAAGCTACGAAAAAAGAGAATAGAGATCGCTCTTACCAAATACTTGTTTCAACAATTCAAATACATAATGATGCTTTAGAGTTAAGTGGAATCATAAATATTTTTATATTTTTAAAATTTTATTTATTATAATTATAATATTGGCTAGTTTTAAAATATAACGTACTCTACGGTATTTTCAGCTGTAATTTTTCCTAATTTAAAAAAAAAATATTTTATTCATATTTATTAATATGCTAATTTCCTTTATTTAGTTCATAAGTAACTCTGTAACATAATACTTTTTATTTTGCAATAGATTTATTATCTATTTTTGTGTTTTTATCATCGGAATTTTTTTTTACGAGATCGGTAAACAAGTGAACGATACGCGAAACAACGATGTGTAAAGACTAAACTGACGTTAACCGTAATTTCGAATAATTATAATTTTAGATTTCATCGTCAAGTTGAGAATATGCAGAAACACGTTGCTTTTGTATGTCTATCAATTGGATTTATGTTTGTTAGTTTGGGTATCGTAGTGGTAAGATATAATTTAATTTTATAAAAAATTATTTAAAAATTAGATAATTTTATATGATTTTTAAAAAATATTAATTTTGCAGATTGTTGAAAGTGAAAATTTTATTGACAAATTCCGATATAGTTGTTTAGAAATGGCTGTTGTACTCCATATTTCTAATTTAGCTTGGATTGAACAAGTCGTACAGGAAAAAAGTGAAGATTTATTTGTAGCCACGTAAATCTTTGTTTATATAAAATTTTACAATTTTGATATTAATAAATTTGTTGACTTTACAATTTTTTTTAACTCTCCGTCAATGAAGTATTTTTTAACATCTTATCTTAATAAAGTAGGGTCATTTTCATCTTGGCGTTATAATATCAGCAATTTTTAATAGATAAATCTAAAAAAATGTATTTATTATTCGTAGATATCCTATTTAAAAAAATCTAGTTTAAGTAAAAATTATTAAAAAAGAACTTTAATATACTTTAGAAAATAATACATTTTTTATATTATCTAATGTAAGGGATAAAATAAAGGAGAACCTTTAAATGCAGTAATATTATGATTATTGACGTTATATTCTGGGTTTAAATATGTATGAAAATGACTCAACTTTTTAGAAGGAGACTTAATTATTATATTATAAAAACATGAATATTTTCTATTGTTTTAAACAATAGGTATACAACCGAGTGGTACGAAATGTCATTAAAATCGAAAAAAATCTTAAAATTAATTATGATGCAATGCCAACGTCCACGTCATCTAACATCAAGTGATTTTTTCATTATGAATTTTGAGACTTTGGGATCCGTAATGATATTTTTTTTTATTTGTCATACGATATTTAAACTTTAATTAATTGCTTATTAATCACTTTAATTTTCAGGTTTTGAGAGGAATGTTATCTTATATGACGGTTGCTCTGTCCTTGCGTCAATAAAATTTATAATCTTTGAAAAGTAGAAAAATATAATAGTGTAGTATTATGTAGTAGAATAAACTTATTAAATAAAGTTAAATGTTCAAATATATTTAAAAAGATTAAAAATTTATTTACAAACATACACATGCACGTATATGAATCTTACAAATTTGAGTATTCGGAATTCACAACTCTATTCAAAACTACTAATATAATTGTCATGACTTGTTTTATTTTTATTTCAGAAACTTTTGTTTTTTCTCATAAAAAAATATTAAAATAATATTTTTTTGTTTTACTAACGACAAGTTTGTATGAACATATGTACATAAAGTATACTTTATGACTTTAAAGTTAAAGAAGCGATAAAAGACCACGAATACAAATTTTATTTGTTAATTTTTCTTTTTATCAGTATCAATAATTTTTCTTTACAAAGCAGCACACATCAAAATGTTTTTTTATTTATTAATTTTAACTTTTTGTTGTGATATGTTAATTTTGGTTTGTATTTAAAAAACTAAATTATAATATATTATCTTGATAAATTATAAAATAGTTAAATGATTAAGGTTTTGTCTCAGGTTCATTCTGAAAGAATTGAAAAACTAACACTATCAGTAAGTTTATTTGTAAAAAAGCTTTTTTCATTAGTAAATAATTTTAAATGTCTAAATATAAAGATTATTCATTCTTTCAGGACTACTTTGACTTTGGTTGCTCAGGAAATTCATCGATTGGTGTTTTAGATAATTTTGATGTGGGACTAGTTTTGGTAAGAAGTTTTTAAATAAATATGCAAGCATAACATTTTTGCTATATAAATTAAAGCGAAAGGTTACAACAGTAAAAATTATATATTTTAGGATTACTTTGATTTTGGTTGTCAATCAAGTGATGTAGTGGTAATTATTATCATTTATAATCTGCTACAAAATTTATCAAACTACTTTTTTAAATTAAATTCTTTTTTCTTTTAAAGATTACGGGAAATACAACAAATGCAGTGTTTGACAATTTTACTATTGGCCTATTTGATGTAAGATTTTTTTATCGACACATAGTCTAATAAAAGTGATCTTATGTTCATATTTTTAAAAAAAATTTATGTGTTTTAGGATCAATTTGATTTTGGTTGCCAAGCAAACATAATAATTAATTTAACAGTATGAGAGAAATGTTTATTTTTTAAATATATTATTCATTAATAAAAGTATATTTTCATTCATTGTCGGTATATTTTTTTCTTTATTTTAGATTTTGAAAAATTCGTCTACAATACTATATGATAATATTGATATAGAACCAATTGTTGTAAGATATATTTTGTTTTATATAACGACTGTGTGTAAATTTGTGTACTATGAGTTTTGAAAAATATAATTAAAAAAAATATATTTTAGGATTATTTTGATTTTGGCTGCTCTCCAGACAATTTAACGGTAAGTAGGTATTTCGATTTCGTATTTAATTGCTCTATGATTAAAGTAAACTCCTATGTTTAAAAAATCAGTTACTCTTTGCAAATTAAAAAAAAAGTAAAATTTGTATTAGGTTATAGAAACTGAAATAGATGCAATATCTAAAAATTCTACTATTGAAGTATTTGATGTAAGTAAAATAACAATAGAAAAAGATAATATTAAACTTTTTTAGTGTAAAATGTGTTACTACTATACTTATTTCTTTCAGGATAATTTTGATTTTGGTTGTTCCGAAGAAGAAAAGGTATTAATTTTTTCTAAATTTTTCATGAGTAATTTTTGATTTTGAGATATTTTTAATTACTTATCAAAATTACATTGCTAATTTTAGATACCTGAATCTACTACAATTACTGCATCTGACTCTTTTATTGATGTTTCTTATGATTTGGTAAGTACAATTTATTACAAACAAGTTATTAAAATTATTGTACATGGTATGTGTATGTGTTTACAAACTTCTATAATATATCTATGGTATAACAATTTTTATATTCCAGGAATATTTTGATTTTGGTTGTGGAAATGAGAATAAATCCGAGGTTGTCTATTCTACTGAAAATATAACTACCGCAGTACTTAATATTTCGGAGTCGATTCTTTATATGGTAATTTTCTTTTTTTAAATTACATAAATTTATAAAACAATTTAAAAAAAATGCTTTGCAGGACTATTTTGACTTTGGTTGTGTGGAAGACAGTAAAAAGGTCATGACATACCGATTGGTTATTCTTTTTTTATAAATACTATAATTTTTAATTTATAAAAATAAAATAATAAAAAGTCATTCAAAATAATTTATATTTTATTAGGTTAATGGTAGCCAAATTGAAATATCAAATACTTCAATTAGTTTATTGGTAAGTTTATACAAATTATTTTGCATTAATTAAACTTTTCCCTATAACACATCTACAGTTTTTTAAAATTATAAATTTGCAATAAAGAAATGAATAATTAAATATTTATTTTAGGATTTATTTGATTTCGGTTGTTCAGAAAACGACAGAAAGGTATACATTATAAGAGCAAAAATAATGTCTCATAATTTTGATAATATTCTATCATAATGAGATTTTAAAGCAACATTTAATTGATAACTAAAATTAATTTCACAACATTTTAACATTAAAATAACGGTAAATTAATTTTTTATAGCTTATTGATAGCTTAACAAATGTAACAAATACTTCAAGTAGCATTCAAATATATGTAAGTAGTTATTTGATTTTGATTTAATATTATTAATGCAAAGTGTTAAAGTTTAGTAGATACGTAAATTTATATTCATAACAAAAGCTAAATGATTAAAAATAAAATGGTTTATAGGAGCAGTTTGATTTTGGCTGCTCAAGTAATGATGGACAGGTACGATTTAATATCACTAAGACTAGATGTATTTAAAAGTCAAAATAATTTTTAAACACATATTTTTTATGCTTGTTTTAGTTTTCTAAAAATATGACATTCATCGCATCTGATACATATACACTTGTCGAGGTAAAAATACCATCTACTATTCAAGTTTTCTTAACTCTTAAAAATTTTTTCTTTACTTTAAACTTTAATTTAAATATTTTAATAATTATTAGGATAATTTTGATTTTGGCTGCTCTGATAATTATACAAAGGTAAATAAATTTAATTAGTAAAGATTTGTATTAATAATAAAATTATACGAAATATATTTTAATATAATTTCAAATAAAACAAAATTTTGATTAACTTATTTTCAGATGTCTGAAAACTCAACGCATGCAATCTTAAATTCTTCTTCAATTATTGTGTATATAGTAAGTCATACAAATTATATTTAATAAAAGAATATAACAGTGTAATACTAATTGATGTAAGTATTTATTCGAAGTTCAATGTGGCTTAGTCGGCTACACGTTAATTTCGAAATCTACAGTAAGTGGGTTCGATTACAACGTTAGTTAACTAAGGGATTGCGTGAGCTTACTGCAGGCCACATTGAATAAATCAATATACGCTCGGTAGAGTGTTAAAAAGATATTATAATAAAGATTTATTGGTCATCGCTGCTTGCGTTCTCAAATTTCTACTCTCGTTACTTTTTAATATATATAAATACCAATTTTTTATGTAAGAAATTCTTTGTTTTAGGAGAATTTTGATTTTGGTTGCTCGGAAAATATCATAAAGGTAAAAATTTTTAAAATAAATTTTTATTATTTAAGGCTTTTTTCTCAAAAAAAAAATATTTTCAATACTTTTATTTAATTTAAATAAAAATGATTTTTTTTTAACATATATTATTTAAAACAAAAATGTAAAAAATTTTATTTGTGATATTATTATTGTTATTATTTTTATTATTTAGCATTTTGAAAGGACAAGCGTGGTCGAATTTAACGAAACCGATAGCATATCTTTGGTAAGTGTAATCATAGACCTATCTCGTCAATAAAATTTTAAATGTATAATTTTTACTAAATCAAAACACAATCAGGATATTGATTTATTAATTTATTTTTAAAATGTTTTTCCAGGATTACTTTGATTTTCGATGCATGGATAACAATACGGAGGTAGATAAAATAATCTGTTTTGATTTATTAACGTATTTTTAAATAAAACTATTATATAACAATTTTTTTTTAATAATTAATTTTTAGTTTTCTGAAAGTGCACGAGTAATATCAGAAACTGCGAACGCAGCGACTACTTTAAATGTGGTAAAATTTTTTTTTCACATTAATTAGAGTAAAAAATGAATACGTATTTAAATAAAAAAATTTCAATACTTTTAGGATTACTTTGATTTTGGTTGCTCAGAAAACAACATAGAGAATATTGTGCTAAGAATAGGTAAGATATTCATATCAAATTACTGAACTTAATCCAGTTGCATAAGCACACATTTATAAAAATTTCATTCAATTTAGGACTTCAAGTTATGCAGTAATCATACATAAAATATGTTTAAATTCTTACTTAATTTTTACATCACTTGAATCACTTGAAATTCATGGGCAAAGTTTTTCTCTGATTTTGGAGACATCAAATATCGGCAACAATCAACGCAACAACAGTACAATATAATTGGGCCTTCTTCTACATTCTAAAATAAAAAAAGCTTTGTATTATAATTCAAAAATAAAATTTTTGCAAAATCAGATTCAATATTTTTCTACACTAATTTATTATTAAAAAATTATAAGTTTTACCTTTTCTTTTTTGGGTGGAGAATTTGTTTCAAGAATTGGATTAGGAGCGGAATTAAAATTTTGTCTAGTTTGCACTGGGCTTTGTGAATATGATCTTTGTGAATGACATCTACAACGTCTTGGATAAACTTGTTGAGTAGAAAAATTTGATTGATCAGATTTTACAGGCTTATGTTTATTCTAAAATATTCACAAAATATACAAAGTAAAAAAAATTTTCAATTAATTAAATTATTTTGCAATCTAAGTTTTTTTTTATAAAAAGACTAGTTACCCATTTATAAACATCATAAAGAATCCAAGTTGGTATGAAATAAAGTATCGAACCGTAAATCGACACTATACACATTGTAAAATTATGAATAAATATTGGATGAGTTAATAATTCTTCGTCGGAAACTTCATTCAGATTAATATGTTTCTCAGCATGTTGCATTGCTGAAATACCACCTATCATAATTAAAATTCCTCCTATTCCATTTCCCAGCATAGCCTTGAAAATAAAGTTTATAAATCTTTATATTAATTTAACATACTTTTACAATATATCTCAAAATTTAATATGACTCTGAACGAAATTCCACTGTTGATTTAGTAAAACGTGTTGTTACATACGTTGATTAACATTTTTTAGATTCTGCGTATTTTTCGATAATAAGTAACTTTGGAAAAATTTTCAAAACAAAACGATAATAAATTATTACACTCACAACAATAGGTAACTGATTAAACATTTTAGTAGTCAATAAAAGCAAGGCCAGCAGTGCACTTATTCCCATGCAAATTGGATAGACGAAAAATATTGGATTTCTTTCTTCTGGCATATCTGGTATTTTTGGATTCGACTCGCGTAGCTTTCTATTAATTGCATGATGAAGGTGATGAAAAGCTTCGTCTAAAAGTGCAGTTAGCTACAAACATTTTTTCATTTTTCAATAAAAAAATTCTTTTAAATAAAATTTTCTCATAAAAAATGAAAATGAAAAAAAAAATATTAAAAAACCACATAAAAACAGAAACATACAAATTGAGCTAGGTTAAAAAAAGCAAGCACGACATGAGACAGATTCTCGTTTCTCGTAAATCCAGAACTAGTTGTAAGCCGGTCGTTAGCTAATTGCGCAGCTTCTTGAAGTCTTAAAAGTTCCAATGCAGCAGCTCGATCGTTACTCAATGAAAATTTTCTATCTGAATTTCTCATCTTTACATACAAATCTTGATAAACAAATTTTGCATCAACTAAAAACTGCAGGTGATAAACATATACGTCTAACCTTAGTTTTCACTTTTACAAAAATTGAATAATTTTTTTTATAAAAATAAACGCTTACTTTTATTTCAAAATTAATTTTTTCACTCGTTTTACACCTTTTATTTTTATCAAAGTCTTGAAAAAAATAATAATTTTTTACAAAAGACCAAACGAGACGCGTAGAAACTCAGAGGGAAAACTAGTAGCTCTCATCTCTCTCACTTTCTCGGTTCTTCTCTTTCTCCTACATCTTCGAAAAAGGGACGGTAAGAGAGCTTAATTAATTAGCTCAGGGTAGCGTAAGTTTCTCAGCCGGTAGAACTGGTATGTATGTATGTATGTGTGTGTTTTCCAGCTAAGCATATAAGAGAAAGAGAGAAGAAACTTTTGGGTGTGTGAAAGAGAAATATTCGCACTTGGTAAAAGATGCTGACTCTAGATGAGCTAACCCAGGCTTAGCACTCACTTGTGCTAGTCTCATTTTCTTTGCTTGGTAATGGGTAAGAGGGGGAGAGGGGGTGACTACGAGATAACAAATTTCGTGAGAAAATAAGTTGCACGATGAAAGAAAAAAAAAAGGAGAAGGTAAAGATTCAATTATATAGTGTTATAAAAAAATGTAATTTTGTAATTAAAAAAATTTTAACGTTATAATGTTAATGAGACAAGGATCTTTTTTTGTAATTTTGTCGTTAAAAAAATTAAATGTTAATAAATTATTTTATATTTTCAAAAATATAATTATTATTAAATAATTAATCCCAAAAAAAGTATAATAAAGCTTTAAGCTCGAGTTGAAGGGATCTTTAAAGAAGCAATAATTGTTTAATTTGACCTTTTAATTTATTTGATATAAGACTATACCGATAAATTAGATTGTTGTACGTACTCGTCATATACAGGGACTCATTTCGTAGAATACTTAAGTCAATTAGCTTGTGCACTATTCAATTGGTCATTTCGCAGGCCGAGAAAGTTTTAAAGTGCATTTTTACCCTTCGTATAATGAGGTCTCTTAATTGAATTAGTCGCATATGTATTTAAGCCAAGTCTTTTTTTTTTAATTTCTACTTCAACGGTGAGCTTTAATTTTTTTTAACTTGATTAATCGGGTATATTGGATTCGTTAAATTAATAAGCATGTGAATTTTGTATTGTAGTTTTTTTTATTAATTCACACGATTGTGTAATTAATTTGCGTAGCAATGATTAAAAATGATTAAAAAATCACAATTTTTTTATTGACTTGCCTAAATTTTGAGAAAATTATTTAAAATTATAATTAAAAAAACATAAATAAAATTTAAGTCCTCATACTTTAGAAGTGCAAGCACATAAAATGCATCGTGACTGAAAGAGAAGCTTCTGGTATATCTTAGAAGCTTTGTAGAAGCTCTCATATCTTCTCCGAACGATAACAATCAGTCCATTAACCCAATTACAACACAATTCACATAAGTATACTTATGTATATACATATAGCTGCTACTGGATCTACGCTACTTTTACGTCCTCAAATATGTATGTGTATTTGTATAACGAGATACTTCAAATGTTTTGTACAAGCATATTCGTTGTTGAGAAATGATTTTAATATGAGATTATATTCGAAATAATTTTGCTCGATTTTTTCCCGTTCCATGATTGCTGGCTCAGTCAAACAAGTAGATTAATTTTGTCTTATTCTTAAAAGTAGGTAAAATTTTCCATTTTTTAAATTTGTTTTTAATGCGAAATAAAGTTATCAACTTCAAATTTTGGTTCGTTAAAATGAAACAAATATTTTTTATAAAGATTGCCAAAAAGTTTTATTAAAAAATTTTATAAAAATGAATTGAACAACAAAAAATTGAATATACAATTTAGCATAAATATTACATATTGAATTTAAGGTTTAATTTATCAAATAATTTTTACTGGGTTTATCAGACGGTATAGAACTTCGAAATTAATTTTAGGATTATTCAAATAAATAGCTTTGCACGTAATTAGAGCCGCTCTTGCCAGTGAAAGTGGGATTGTAATTGTAAATTAAATTTTTATTTTCTTCTTCTGTATCTGAAAATTTGTGACCACTTTTCCGTGCTGCAAAAAGTATCAATAATAAATTTTAAAATTTTTATTAATATTAAAAAAAATTAATTTATAATCTATAATAAAATAAAAAATTTGCTTACCTTCTTCAACAAAGAAATCAGCAAAATATTTATTTGCTCTGATACCTTTGTAAACATTAGATAAATTTTTATCCGAAATTTTTTCATAAGCATATAATTCAGGATGGAAATGTACACCGTAGAAAGGATATTTGGTATGTTCCAACGACGACACGAATTTTTTCTCATTTACATCGTGATTAACAGATATAATATGAAACTCTTCAGTTAATCCTTCGTATCCAATGTTCTAAATTTTTTTTTTCAAATTACTTATGTTTAAATTTTAGTAATTAAAAAATAAAAATAAATTTGAAGTATTATTTACCAATATCGTAAGGCACTTTTTATGAAAGTTGGCAGTAATTGGATATTCAGATAAATATTTAGTTACTTCATCTGGGGCATCTTTAAACATACGACTACTGCGAAAATCTAAAAAAAAAAAAAATCAATAACAACCTCAATATCATACTTCGGTTAATATTATTAAAATCAATTCAAAAAAATCCATTGTCGAAGTTGCGAATATTAATTCACTGACCTGATGTAAATTCAAGAGGAAGCATTAGTTCTTCGCTCGCACAATCTACTCTATATTCGCGACGATTCGCTTCCAGATGCGTCAGTAGTTCTACTCCAAGTGACGTACCCCAAATAGGAAAATATTCACCTTTATCGTTGAATTCCTTAGCGATTCTAAAAATGAAAATGTAAAAATTTTAGAAAACTCATTTCTAAGAAAAAATAACAATAAAACTATAAAGCAAATAAAATAAAGTCTTACTTGTAAATTATTTCTCCAGCATCTGCAATACCATTCTTATCAGTCAGCGAGCTTTCTCCACCAGGAAATAATACACTTTGATAAAAAAATTAAGATTATTTAATTACTCTTTAATCCAATTTTAAGATTTATTATTAATTTGATATCAAAATCAAAACTTACCCATTTGTTTTACTTAAAATGTCTCTATAATACGATTCGGATTCTCCAATCCTAAAATATAAATTTAATTAACTAATAAATTTCGTTTACACAATGAATAACGAAAAATATTTAAAAAAGAGCTTTACCATATTGGAACTACATTAGCACCACCGCTTTCAATGAATTTAACATAAGAAGCTGCAATATAACTATTATATTGTTTTTTATATTCTTCATTCCACTTGTTGTCAAGTTTTTGTGCTAAAATACCTGTAGTGAGTAAGACAATGTAAAATAAACAAATTTAAGTAAATTAAAATATTTAAATTACGAATTTAGAATATCTCTCGTAGCATTTAAATAAAACACTTTAAAATCAACAAATTATTAAAGCTTACAAAATATATATTACAATTGAAATAATTTTACCTTTTACTAATTTTAATTACTTTTTTATATTTAAAAAAAAATGAGTAATTACGTTAATTTAATCGCAAATAGTAATTAATAAATTATGAAATTAAAAATTAAACATTATATATATTAATATAAAAATTACTTACCTATAGTTGGTCTTAAGTTGACATCATTACTCCCTTCAACCGTTTGTGTAAACGATTGATCAACTAAAAAAGCACCAACAATAAAAAATACGAACAATAAACTTTTCACAAACATACTGATAACGTGTGTAGTCTTAATCGCAACTCGTGTTACTAACGAAAACTGCCAATTCAGATAGCGCGATCAAGGGGTATATATAGTGTCTGAGCTACAGTTTAAAGTCTCTTCCGGTCTACACAATAGATAGCTTTTTTGCATTATTGAATTTTGAGTTTCTCTTCAAAATTATATAAGTCAAATTTCTCACTATCTTTCACCAAACATGGATATATAGCCACGTTTTTTTTTTTTTTTTTTTTTTTTTTTTTTTTTTTTTTTTTTTTTTTTTTTTTTTTTTTTTTTTTTTTTTTTTTTTTTTTTTTCAATCTTCTGTTTTTATTTTTTTATTTTTTTTTTTTTTTTTTTTTTTTTTTTTTTTTTTTTTTTTTCGATGATATATATGTGAGGCTTGAAATTTCTTAATCGGTAGAGAACGTGAGTATCGTAATCTATAAGTCGTGGGTTCGATTCTCGACTTTTATCGATTAATTAATTTCACAAGCGTTTACATACAGAAATACGCTCGAAAGAGGGTGAAAAACAGTTAAAAAAAGAAAAGAATAAAATGGGGAAAGATGAATTTTACCTTTAATTAGCATTGGAAGTTAATTTTTTTGTGTATTTTAGAAAACCGAAATAAAACAATTTTTTCGTTATTTTTAGCCAATGTACCATAATAAAGAACATTTTGGTATTTTAATAGTAAACTTTTTAATTACAAATAAGATAAGAAAACTACTAATACGGTGAAAATAAAGAGAAGCTCGCAAAAGTACATGAAAATTCTTGAGTTGATTGATAAAACCTTACCTAACAATAAATTTCCCAGACACGGCTACACGCTTGGTAAATATTATTAAAGAACTAATAGTAAAAATGAGGAATACCAATCACATAATATTTTATATTTTTCTCTGATATTGATTGTCTCAAGAAAAGAAAGAGGCATATTTTATCATGTTAATAAAATATTTAAATTACGTACGTGATTTTATTGTCGACGTATATCCTCTCATATACTTATCAAACGGCATCATGTTCTCGAAGAATATTCTTATTATCTGTGTACACTTCTCACATGCTTCTCACATAATCACTACTATAGAGGTTAACTTCACGATCTACTTTAATAAAAAAATTCGAAAGGTTTACATTTTTTATTAATTTACGTTGGAAAGTTCACAATATATACGTTAACAAAGCCACCAAAATGCATAATAAACAACACACGAAAATGCAATAGTCAACTATACTGAACTTGTGTGAACCTGTATCCTCCACCCGCCACCGCAACGTCCTGTGGGGTCGCTTCAGTTGGCGTTTAAAATCCGCGACGCGAGTGCAAACCTGCAATGATCCTCCGCGTCCCGCGATAACCGTTACACATAAAGTCGATAAAAACCCGGTCTTATTTTTCTCATCCTCACTGCTATTGCAAGTTAGTAAATATATAGTTTTATCTGGTGCAGACTTTGATAGAAAAAAATCAGCATATAATATAAGTACTTACACATGTGTTAAGATAAAAAAGTTTTAATCACGCATTGTGCCTACTGCTGCCTACTGCTATATATTGCAAAATGTCATCAAGATTGTCGTTAGTGTGTCTGGTACATAAAAAAGGAAGGAATATGCGACAACAAAAATCACGTATGAAATTAAAAAGTTTATTTATTTTTATGTATGGCTAAAAATATTGATGCATATTGATTACTGTTGCTTTTGGTGGCATATAATGATGATGATATTACGTCGCGAAGTACTTTTTTTTGTAATGTTTACCTTGACATGAATTCTAAAGAATAGGTGGAGAGAAATAGTTAGTAGTTATGTATGTACCCTATTAATTGAGCTTTCTTTGTTAAGGTTTGGTGGTGGGTTCATTGAGAAAAAATTGTATTTATGTATACCTATAGAAAATTATGTAAAGTAAGAGCAAGTAGGGTTGAAAAGTAAAAGTAAACATATGAGCAGCTGCTAAGCAGGAGATAATAATTTGAAATCATTAATCAGTCTTAATATTTAAAAAATGATGAATATAAAAGATGACTTATTTATATTTGATCTTTTTACTTGAATATTTGCTTTTGTTTTTTTAAGACTCAAAATTAATAATATTTTATAATTTATAATTTTTATAGATACACAAGTGCGCACTCGTGAGCTGCATTTGCTGCAGTTTTTGTGTGCTTTAAAATACAATGGTACCTGAATTGGAAAGTCAATAAAAACAATGCATCATAATCATATTTAACCAATGATATTTATTTGGTAAGAAGCAAACATTTTTATAAAAGTGCTGATACAAGTTTTTGTTTACTAATTAAAAAGTTGTGAAATAAATTATTATTTATTTAATGGTTAAATTAATATTATTTTTAAATTGAAATCAATTTGATTTTTGAACTGAATTCTAAACTTTGAATGTAAGAATCATAAATAAAACTATGATAACATGTTATACCAATTCTATTGTGGATAATTTATTTGCAAGTAACTTTATATTTATTTTTTTTACAAACAGATAGAAATGATAAAAATTAATTAAGCTTGTTATTAACTATTCAAAATTTTAAATAAAAAATTAAATTAAAATGGTGTTAAAACTTGCAAAATTATTTGTTTTAGGTGTGATTGAAAGCCTTTATGCAATTTGTTCTACGACTAAATAAGTTAAAAAATAGAAAATGCATTAGCTGCTTACTCCGCTGTCCACTTTATAAGGCTGCAGAAATATGTTGGTGTATTTATCTTTGTGTTTTCAAATTGCAACTATGTCATTTGCCAAATCAGTATTTTTATTTGCAATTGACTATAATAAATTGGAAATTTCTTATGGTTAATTTTAAATCAAAATCATGTACTGTTCAATGGCTTATAGTTGAAACTTGGATTTGGACATAAAAGTAAATGATGAAGCCAAGATGCAGTTGTCTTCGATATAAATATGCAAGGTATGTGTTGCACGTAATATATTTATGTACTACTTCTATTTTTATTAACATATTTGTAAATAGACATACATTGCTTTTTTATTGAATCAAAAGCTACAGGGCATGAGAAAAATTTTATTAATATATTCAATAATTTAAAATCTTAAGCTGTTAAACGCTATAAAAATTTTTATTAACAAAATTAATTATAATTTAAAGAATGTAAGCTTAATTCTTGTTACATTTTTAAGAATAAGTAAAACTACATTATCAAATAGGTACAACTATTTTAAAAGCGAATAAATTCAAAACTTGTCACAGAGTAACATTCTTATCTCTGTAACACATATAAAGTGACGAACATAATTAGAGCAGACCAACTCTTCGGACAGTAGGTTTCCATCATGAAAAGCAGTTTTCATTTCCAATGAAGAGTAGAATCGCTTGTCAGGCTTGTATGCGCTCGCGAGCAAGCGAGGCAATTCGGAATGATGAAAAGTAGGCCAGCATCCCTGGAAATGGAGGAGGAGGGGCTTTTATTCTATGGACGCTTACTATACTTGACGTGCATCATATATACGAGAGCGATAGTGAAAATATGCGTTTATATGTATGTATATGTAAAAGAGCCAAGCTACTGTAGAGGCACACGTCAAAGAGTAAAAGGATGTGGTCCAGAGAGTTGAGACGGACAATTCCGGGCCACAGTTTCACAAGCTGATGGGAATAGCGTTAGTGGTGTCCTCATTTTTTTTCTTTCACTTTTTGTTTGGTCCATTCAAAAGATTTTTTTTTTTTTTTAATCATAGAGAAACGAGCATTAGAATTGAATTATCTTTTTTCCTTTGAACTTTTTAATAATGTCGAGTGATAATAGATTTTTTTATGAAAGTTAAAAATGTTATTACTGCGTAACATGTTTGTTATGATAACAGCTAATTCAATTATTATTACCCTTAATTAAACAAACTTCAAAAAGTTAAATATTTGATTAGAGCCTTGTTATGGAAATTTTCAAAATTAAAAACACAGCATTTGCTGACGACCTTTTATTTTTTTTTTTTTAAATTTAAGAGGTCAGTGTCATCATAAATCGTTTTAATTTTTAAACATTCAAACAAATGCATCTACAAATTAAAGTCCCTATAAATTAACAAATCTTGGTAAACCATAAGATTTACAGAAACAAGCACCTGAATTCAAAATAGGTATTTTAAGTCACAAAACGTTATTATTCATATAGTATATATATAACTTAAATCCATATCCCTTTGTCCTCTGATAATATTCCATTTTCCAATGGATAATCATGGATATTCTTTGTCTTTTCACAAGTTCCGGCTATGTATGCTGGAGAATGTGTCATCTCAATTCCTTCGTATATACACGTATATACTTGAGTTAAAGGAATGTTAAACATGCACAAGCTTTTTTTTTTTTTTAATGCGTGGTTTTATTGTGCTGAAAACATAAACTCCAATAAAAGTTTAAAAATAATGTTTTTCACTTTCCAATTTTTATTTTGAAAATTAGTTATTTTATATTTGTGTCTTATTAATCAGATACATTAATTGTGATTGTAATACATATGATTTCGTAATTTAAATTTTGAGAAAAATTATAAAGTTAAATATTGATATCAAGCAAGGTCGTAACACAATTATATCTATTCTCAACTCACTTTCATTTTAACAGTTAAGACGTAAAAATTTTGAACAAATTTATGGATAACGATTTTATTAACCCGTTAAAATTTAACACCTTACAATCACTTTAGAAATTCTCTTACCATATACAAACCATCAATCGTACAATCACACAAACTATATAGTTACTGTTTTTATTCAACAATATCACAACATTTAAACATACGTGACTATAAGTATAATCTCACAACGATGAAATGTTGGAAGTTTTTTAACATCCGGTATCTGTCTCTCTTTTTCTCTCTCTCTCTCTCTCTCTCTCTCTTACTTCTCTCACGTGCCAGCAATTTTGAATCTCCGTAACGCCTGAGGCGTCAAAAAAAGCGCAGCAGCAGCTTGGTGGTCTTTATGTCTCATTTATTTTTACGACTTCTTCTTTTTCTTTTTCTTCTTCGGAGATTTTTATCTGGAGGGAATCTTTATCCTTTTTCGTTGGATTTAAAGTCTTGATTTTTCGTGTGCATATAGGTACGATTAAAATTTTTGAAATGAAAGAATTTGATGAATCATTGGATTTGATATGTAAAATAATATGGATCTATGACGTATTTTTTGATGAAGAAGTGAGAGTATTTGGAAGATGACGATGCTTAATATTACATATCTATCGTATTATTTTAACAAATTTTAATAAAAACAATAAGTAGCCTTTTTAATTTAAAAAAAAGACTATTTAATATTGACAAAATCAAAATCATTCCAATTCGTAATAAAAGTAAATTAATTATTATTTAAATACATTATCCGTAACCGATAAATAAATTAATGAATCGCGAATGACAACAAAGCAAAAATATTTACCAGACGGACAATTTCATTATGTACCACAGATACCAAAAATCTGTTACATCAAGCAAACAATAACCCATATCACCCATATATAGCACCATCCAACAATGAATTCGCCTTTTTCTTCCCCTTTTACAATACAACGGACAGTTGTAGCTGAATCCTCTCGCGACTATAATCCAGACAGTTGGCTTTATATAGATACCCGCATAAAATTGTTTTTGGCATCTAAGATCGATTAACTCCAACATACAAAGGTCAGAGTTTATGTCTATGAGCTTACATACTACGATCTGCAGATTATTCTTTTATTTTTGCCTTATGTGTATTTTTAGTTTGTCAGTCTGTTTGTTTATCAATTTTTCAGACAGGTTAATAAATTATCTGTACGAGTGCGCGTGCAAGTTTTGCAAATATTAATAGGCGATACTGTTGATAATTCTATAAAATTAGATAAAAATCTGTAATGGATGTATAAAAAAAACATTCTACAGGAGGTGAACAGAACAGACGGTTTTTTTTTAATTTATTACTAAGCCTTTTTTACACTTTGTTGAGCGTATTTTGACATGTAAGACTACGAGTAATGGCTTAATCTACAGACGCCAAGAATCGAACTCACGACTTGTGAATTACGAAACCGACGGTCTACCTATCAAATCATTTCAGGCTCTAGTTTATCAGTTATAGATATCACAAATTTAAAATCTTTGACTAAGACTATTGATATTATACTGTGGATATTTATAAAAGCTTAATAAAATTAAATTTTACATTTTTATTTCAATTGTTAATCTTAATTATTCAAAATCAAATATTTTGATATTCCAAAATTAACATAATCAAAAATATAAATAACAAATTACAGTCAATTTAAATAATCACACAAAACGATAGTCATCGTCACGTAGTCATCATTAAAAAATCTAAAAAAAAAATATTAACTCTCAGAATTCGGTAAAAATGTTTCGAGCGGAAGTGTCGGTAGACGAAAAAGGCGTAAAATAGCTGGGGATGTAAAAAAAACAACGAGAATAATAGACGAACACCGAAAGAGAAAAAGAGAAAGGAAAAGGGATGAGTAGACCGATAACTTGCTGGATTTATTTACAGAGAAAGAGAGTAGGTAGGAGTAGTAGTAAAGAATGAAGAAGAGAAGACTAAGCTTTGTGGATGTGTTATAACTGAGAGGTCGCGGGGTTTGACTTTTGTCATGGTGGGGGCCAATTAAAACAAACGTCCGTTCCGCGAAATTGCACGCGCAGCAGCAACGACGACGACGGCGATACTAGTAGTAGTAGTAATAGTAGTTGTAGTGGTAGTATGTGCGAATGTATATATAAGAGATCTAGACCTGGGACACGGAAATAGATATGGCGCGTGTGCTTGGCTGGGACTTAACATATGTGCGTTTGAATTTCACTGTGATGGATTTGTTTTTTTTCTTCTTTTGTGACTTTTATTTTTGGATTTTCTT
The DNA here is from genome assembly GCA_030522805.1 of Leptomastidea abnormis. NCBI lineage: Eukaryota > Metazoa > Arthropoda > Insecta > Hymenoptera > Encyrtidae > Leptomastidea > Leptomastidea abnormis. The sequence continues at coordinate 25,726 of JAPYZE010002035.1, forward strand.
TTGTCGCTTGATTTGCTTTGATTGATCTTTACTATGTATTGTCGGTGAGGATTTGATGTTGCATTGAATTTGAAGAGATAGAAAAAAAGGAATATTTTAATATAGAAAAACCATATATTGTTACTCGGGGCGTTTTTCTTTTTTATGACGTGTAATCATTACGATATTATCGTTATTTAAAATTTATCTGTTAAATTTAAATACTCCAAATAAATTTTTTTAATATTTTGTTTTACATTTTTAACTAGTTTCTGATTATCTCTCGGAAAAAGAAATTTTTTTTTTTGTACAAAACATACTACATTCATAAAAAAATATCAGCAAAATACTAAGAGAGGTAGCTTCTTCTAAAATAAAAAATAAAAGTGCATAATAATTCGACGAAGTAAAAAAGCAATCGGAAAAACAAGTCGAGCATCGAGAATCGAATCTCATGCCTCTCTCTCTCTCTCTCTCTTGAGAGAGCAGTGCAGCGGAAACCGGAAATCCTGCGCCTATACCACAACTAAACTCTTATATTGCCTTGAAGTAAACTTGCAAAAGTTGCTTGCAAGCCAATCGATCTCAAAATTGCAAGCAATAAAGAAAAATTCATAATAATAATAATGCTAAAAATGATGTAGTTTAAAATTTTTTGTTATTTTTTTTTATTTCACTTACCTATAACTAAAAATTTGAAAAAAATAATAATTTCTTGTAAAATATTAATTAATTTAAAATTTCAATGTCCTTCTTCTACAAAACAAACAAATGTAAAACCGTTTAAAATTTTATTTATTCACTTATCACAACAGTAACTCACAACCGCAAAAATCATTGCAAAAACACATACATATCCATCCCTATACCTTTAAAAATAACAATCCTTTTACGCCGTACATTAGATCAAAGAAATTTCTGACACTTTATATGCCGCAGGCCGACTTCCTTAAAAATAAAAAAAAATTCCCTCTCTATACACCCTCAGTACATTTATACAACTCCCTAACCCCTCTCTCTTCTAACGCTGATTTATCGTCGTGCATCAAACGGTACGAACCCTTTTTTTTCGTTATTTCTCTCGTCGACCTGTACCTACATATGCGTAGGATAAACTCATCGCTCCTGATAAATTAACCTTGCATAAAATATACAATGAGGGGGTTAGAGACTAACATATGTAGTATATTTCGCTTTGATCAGAAATATATGTATATATGTGTGTGTCTGTTACTATGTGGCTTTGTTTAAAAAATAAACAGTATGATATATAAGGGTTCTATGTATTTTTCTAGTGTAATATCGTTTTTATGCTGTTAAGCGAAAAATTAAATGAGCGAGAAGGTAAAAGGTTTCAACGAAAAAATAGTTTTAAAGAGTAAATTCCCTAAAAATAAATAAAAATAAAGTTTTTTTTTTCATACTAAATAAGATATTCAAAAGAAGAAGAAGAAAAAAAGATATCGATAAAACGTGTTATCTCTCCTTTAAACGTAAATTTTTTGCTTCCTCAAAGAGGAAGCTATGTAATCATGACAAAAAAATTTTTTTATAAATTGTGTCAAAAATGTTTTTTATGATGTAAGAAGTTAGAAAAAATTATTTTTTTGAAAATTTTTTTTCGTGTATCCAATTTTTCGTGTACGGATGAGTGTACCTTTT
>JAPYZE010002036.1:0-18159 GCA_030522805.1 Leptomastidea abnormis
AGTGCAAGTACAGCAGCTCCGATCGATCAGATGTAAAACGTCACATACGAAATGAACACGATCCAATAATTCAGAAGCCAATCGACGAGCCGATAAAGTCGCCTCAACAACTTCAACCTACTGCTGTTCAACAAGCAAAAAGTACATCCGCTGATATTACGCCAGATTTCGTTAGCAATGGTAATATAATATCTTACAATTTTTTATTTTAATATTTTAAGTTATAGGCTTTATTTAAAACAAAAAAAAGTGTAATCGAATACATAATTGCTTTACAGAAATGGCAAAAGTTAGAATTGACACGGAAGCAAAGGGTTTACAGCAGGCTAAAAAACATCATTTTCAAGGAAATTTTGTTTGCTATAACTGTGGCAGTAGTAAGACTTTTCCTACGATACAAAGTTTAAATACTCATAGACGATACTGCGTAATATATAAAAAAAAGTAATGCAATGCTTTTTTGAAATTATTACGACTGCGGCTTTGTACAGGACAATATATATAATTCTATTATTAATCAATATATTATATTTTCTTATATTCTATAGTATATTCTAGTAACTCTTGCTCGCTACTGTTTAAAAATTAATTAAAACTTTATTATAATTTTAATTCATACGGCAATCTCCTTCATGAAATCTTTTTATTTAGAATCACCTTACTTTATATTCATTCTTTGTGAATAACTAAAAAAAATTTTTTCAATTGTTTTTTCTTTATTACTATTACAATACTTGAAACCTAATTGTTTTGTATCACTATCAATTTTTTTTAATAATTAAGCTACTATTTGTAATGTGCCTTATCTTAATCAAATAATAAAATTAATAAATAAATAAATAATAGTATAATTTGATACACGTGAGTAAGTCAGATTTTTGACTTGAATTATTTGACGTGGCTAAATACAAATCACAATTAAATGTTGAATTAAATTTTGGTAATTAATCACATCAATTTTTTGAAAAATACAAATACTCTACTTTTATAAGAACGCCTATAAAATTATTTCTAGTGCAGATATAAGGTCGCAAAACTTTTTTCTAATGTTAAAAAAGTAGCCAACGCTTAAAATCTTTATTAATTTATGTTTTAAAATTGGTCTATTTTATCAAAAGTTGAGATATGAGTAAAATACCAGAAGGTGACCATACTAGATGATCTAATCCTACATCATAAAAATTATAATCATTATTCATTAAGTACATCAATAGCTACAGGTATTTTACAAATTAAAAAAATTGAATGACTGGTTTTACAATCGGATTAGCATATAAATATGTTATTAAGTTCAATGATCAATCAAACATTAATTGCAATTGCTCTTAAGGAATATTTTAAATTAAACTTTTTAAAAAATTTTAAATTACTTACGTTAAGCGTAATTATCTTTTTTTAATAATCAAAAATAAGGAATTCAAGAAAAAATATTATTCAAAAATGTTTTCTAGTATCTATAAAATTTACAAATTTTTTGCTTAACTTGTTGTGCATTTACACAAAAATAATTAAATTTTTACAATGTTTGCATTTCATATAATATTACTAATCTTGCAACGTTGCATCTTAAGTGTAAAAAAAAATATACAATAAAACAAATACAATATATTTCATTACTTATTTATTATCCTTTTCTCTTTATGCACCCATTCTTTTACAAAAATACTTTGTCTTAACAATATTTACAAATTTAATACATAATAACAATATAGAAATACATCTTCTATTTTAACAAATTAATTTTATAATTCACTCCCTTTAACATATTGGTACATAATTATTTCAGAAGCTGAACTAGTAATATTTTTGTCTCTGTACATTCTTCAACTTATTAAACTCAATTGATCTAATAATAAAAATATATACAATTGAAAAAATATAAATATTCTAACTGCTAATTATTAGAATCTTATTACATGTATAATTAAATTAAAATCACTTTTGATAATTCTTTTTTTCTTAATTAACAAATAAATGCATAGAAAAAAGCTCTTAAGTTGATCTTAACAAAAGAAAAATAAAATAATAATATAAAATTTCAAACAAAATTATGATGATTTTAAATATTAAGTACTCATGTACCATTTAAGCTTTTATTTCAATCCAATCCTTGGGATTTCTAAGAACCTGCAACAGCTTACCCTCTTTTGAGTCCGGCTCTGGTTCATGCATGTACTCCCATCTAGCAGTTAGTGGCAGGGACATGAGTATACTCTCGTAACGTGCACCAGGTGTGTAAAGACCGAACTTGGTACCTCTGTCGTAAATTAAATTGAACTCGACATATCTGCCGCGTCTCAATAATTGCCATGTACGCTCGGCGTAGCCGTAGCCGTCGTTCTTGTGCTTCTTCACTAATGGTATATAAGAGGGAATGACAGCTTCAGCGCATGACTCTACGAATCTAAAAGCTTTCTCTTGGCTTGGCGTATCCAGGTCGTCAAAAAATATGCCTCCGACTCCACGTCTCTCGCCTCGGTGTGGTATGTGAAAGTAGTCATCACACCACTTCTTAAATTTGCCATAGTAAGTGCGGTCATGTTTGTCGCAGGCTTGTTGTAAACTGATGTGAAAATGCTTTGCATCCTCTTCGTTTAGATAATAAGGTGTCAGATCAGTACCACCACCAAACCACCACTGCGTTGATCCATCTTTGTTTCTTACTTCAAAATATCTGTAGTTGAAATGAATAGTTGGCACCTGTAAATTAAAAAAAATATTATAGCTAATAAAAATGTTATTACTCATTATAAGTTGTAAAAATAATTAAGTATGAATTATAAACTAAATTAACAAAAAATGACAAAGTCGACATACCATAGGATTTCTAGGATGGATAACCGAGCTTATACCAGCTGCAAAAAATGGAAGAGAGCCTTCATCTATTTGCTTGCCTCGAGCTCTCATCTGTTGTACAGCACTTGGAGGTAAAGTACCAGTTACCACAGAAATATTCACACCAGCTTTTTCAAATACTGTACCATCCTGCAAGACGCAAGTTATGCCTCCACCGCCCTCTTTTCTGGTCCACCTGTCAATCTTAAATTTAGCATCATCTACTTCTTCCGACTCTAATGCTTTAACAAAGTCAGCCTGGATCTTCATTATCATAAGTTCCATCTTAGATTTCATATCATTTTTATTTTTCTTCAAGTGATCCAAACTGGTTATAGGTTCTGCCACAAAGTAGCTGGTATTGAAATCTGGTTGAGCAGCGTGTACTTGCCATCCAGATGTACTGTAAATTACAATGCTAGTAGCAACTAATCCAGCACCTACATATTTCAACTTGTGTGTCACTGTTCTAACTGAATCCTTGTTTATGTAGGTATGGAACCGACGACAGCTTTGTAGCACCTTGAGTACCATTTTGAATTTCTGTAATCATTCAAAAGCATTAATATAATAAATTAATAATAAGTTAATGAAAATATTAGATGTATAATGAGCTGTTTCTACATATTGTGAAATGCTATCAATCTTCTAACTAAATGTAATTTATTATTTTTTAGGCTAGGAGTATTTATAAAAAATTACTATTTATAATGAATCAATAACATATATCTTGTAACTTTCAAGTACATTTTAAATTAAATTTATTGTTTAATGAAGAAAAATTACTTACTCAAAATGCAATACAGCGTAGTTTTATTTTTTAAACCGCCACCAAACAGAGCTACTTTGTCACGTTCGCCGCTTTCACACTTTTACAACAAAAATATCGTAGCAGAAAACACTTAAAGGTGAATTCACAGTGTTTACTTTTGTCACGTAGACATTTAAATTTTAGTTGTTTTGGCAAAACATATAGTGTTATTATATGATTGTAAATTATTTATTTTGAATTACAATATAAAGATTAAACAAATTTTTCTATTATTTAAAACATTCGATCGTTTGTTTTAATAAAAATTACTGCAGATTTAAATAGATACATAGTTTGTATCTTAATAAAAAAACTAAATTTTCGTAAAAATAAAAACAAATAAAAGATAAATAATTATCGAGCATAATTAAATTAATTATCATTAGTCGTTTGAATAAAAATTTACTTTACCATCGTCCCAAAAATTCTGTACACCATAATAATTGTGGCTGCACGACGTGTTCATCACACCTCATGTATTTATATAGCAAGCTGTAAATAGAAGGGACCATGAAGGGACTATTTTATAATTCGCGACATGTAGGTATTAGAAAATAGCAGTACATATACTCTATAAGTATCTTGTGGGTGTGACACAGACAACAAACGCGCGTAATTAGCCGCAAGAGCAATAAACGCGCGAGTCGTGAGATTGTATATATGTGAAAGAGATAAAGAGAGCGAGAACTCTTTGAAAAGAAAGAGCTAGTGAATTACGTGTACGTGTAACCTATATAGGTATTGTACGTATACTTACCATGTAAAATACACAGTGAGTGGCGGCGCCTCAACATCGCAGAGAGCAGAGAACATAACATGGCCGGGACGACGAACAACTGATGACGTCCGTGGCTGTCCCGTGTAACAGCAGCTGCAGCAGTTTTAACATCAAGGATCTTCCGAAAAACCGTCGTTGTAGTCGTCGTCGTCGTGGTGAACGCAAGGTTGTTGCGAGTGCGGTAAGGACGAGGCAGAAGCAGAAACTAGAAAGAAAGAGAGGCGTGTCCGGGGAACATATACACACAGCGAGAGAGAGCTCGCTTGCTCTCGAGAGATTTCTTTCCAGCACTGCCTCCTCTGGCCATCTGGCACGGCTACGAGGAGAGCTTAGTGCTCTCTCTCTCTTCAAGGTATTTAACGTCCTGAAAATTTTGGAGCCTCCAAGATTTCATAATTTAATTGACGTGATAAAGTTAAGCTAATATCCGGCAAGATGAATATGTGGAAAGTGAGAGAACTCATGGATAAGGCGTAAGTTTTTATCTACTTATTGTATAAGCTACTTTGTTTTTTCTTATTAATTAATTTTAATCCTATCCATTATCTATTTTAGTATTATTTATTACTTGTTTTTTTTTTATTTTGAATTGTTGATTGACTGTAGGTAGTTGGAATTAGTTATGAGATAGATTTGTTGTATTTTGCAATAGTCACATGCTATTGGTATACACTTTAGTAGTTGAGGTTGATCAAGGGGAGCGGGGAAACAAGTGTTTACTGATAACAGTTGTGCCTGGATTATATCTGCTATTTGTGCAATCTGGAACAGTTACATTTTTTAAATGAGTTCTTTTTATTTATCAGTATTATTTGTTTTTTAATGATCATTATTTTTTTTCTATATTTCAAACATGCTTTTAGCTGTAAAGTAGTATTTAGGGAAAAATCCAATTATAGCATACTGATGGAATAAAAATTTAATATGTTGTATAATGAACAGTATTTGGTAGCCTTACATATTTTAAAAAATATTAAATATTTTAGTTTTTAATTTTAAAATATTTCTGTAGTTAATGATAATTACAAAACAATATTTTTTGTTTATGCCTTTGAAAATATTCTATAAAATATATTTTTTCTGAATAAGAATGTTTATTATTTTATTTTAAAAATATTGATTCACTTTCTTTAATGTATTTTTAAGAACTTAGTAACTTCAATTGGCTTTTGATCATTGCAGAAAATCTACAATTTTTAATTTTTTTTTATAAATGATTAATATATAAATTATTGAAATACTTATACACTGTTACAGTTGTTAGTTTTTTAATGTAAATAACATAATTTTTAGCTTTTATTTTTTATTTACACTTAATATTAAAATAACATATTTAATATATTTATAAAAAAAAGTTAAATTCATAAAAATTAAGTTCATAAAGCACTATTAACATTTGGTTCTATTTGCTATAAAAATATTATGTTATTTGCTTATGGCTTATTGGCATTAAAAATTCAGCCTGTGTAAATTTCATTGAATCAGCATCTATTATTTTTAATTGAGCCCAACTTATAAGCCATACCAGATTGACTGGAGACACCCAATTTCTTTTTATTAAGAGCAGGTCAGGGTCAACAAAAGTCTGCTGCTACTGTAATTGAGATATACAGATTACGCAAGCAGGTGAAAAAGGAATGTGTATGAAATGAGCCTTAAGTAGAAAACCAGTTTATGTATAGCTTTGGTCAACCACATTGACATTTTATATCTTTTAGTTTTCACTTGTTGCAAATAACTGAAGATACTCAATTTTTGAAAAAAAAAATCTACAATTTTTTTTTAAATGAATTTTTTTTTAACTGTAAGCGTTGTATTCTTTTAAATTAAAAAAAAAATCTTTCCTATTTCATTATTCTAATCTCGTTAATCTATATTATATTAACATTTAGGTAATTATATTTTGCTTTTTACTTTTAGGACAAACGTCGTAATGAATTACACAGAAACGGAGGCAAAGGTCCGCGAGGCAACAAACGACGATGCTTGGGGTCCCACGGGTAAGTCAAAACCTTTTATACTGCAATAAAAAATTTCATAATGTACAACCTTCGCGCTTCCATGCGCTTTAGCGAGAAAATAATAAATATATATGTATATATGAATGAAAAGCCCCTTTTAATCTTATTATATATTTTTAATATTCTTTCGCAGGCGCTATGATGCAAGAGCTTGCACAGGCGACCTTCACGTACGAGCAGTTCCCGGAAGTTATGTCGATGCTGTGGAAGCGCATGCTGCAGGAGAACAAGCGCAATTGGCGACGCACTTATAAGGTGTGCCATATAGCTCGCTTAGCCCTATTATCCGCATATCAGCGCTTTAATTTAAAAAAAAAAATTATAATTGTTAAAAATTTACTCCACTCTGCTTAATACATTGCATTTTTTTTTAAATTTTGTCACGTGCACTTGACTTAGTATATTTAATATGCTGTTTTTGTTTGCAGGCACTACTACTGCTAAATTATCTGGTGCGCAACGGTTCGGAACGCGTGGTGACGTCGTCGCGCGAACACATCTACGACCTGCGCTCGCTCGAGAATTACACTTACGTCGATGATTTTGGCAAAGATCAGGGTATAAACATCAGGCATAAAGTCCGCGAGCTCATTGATTTCATTCAGGACGACGACAAGCTGAGGGAAGAGCGTAAAAAAGCCAAGAAAAATAAGGACAAGTACGTCGGTCTGTCAAGCGAAGCGATGGGCATGCGGGGCCTTGGAGCACCTGATCGTTGGATGGACAATCCAAAATGGAATGCTGGACCTACTGGCAAATCTCCCAGTACTGATGGCTATAAAGACTGGGATCGGGATAATAGGTCGAACAACAGGTGGGTCATTACTCCCTCTATATACTTTGCCACCTCATGCTATACATAGACGAGTGTTGCTATACCAAGCTTTTTATGACCTGCAACTATTATTACGCCAGTGTGCTATTCTGATATTTTTAGATAGTATATTTTTCAGCTTGCTTAGTTTTTGCTTGAGTCTTTTATAGATATATCGCGAAGGATTATACAATCGTAAATTTTGCATTTGACGACTTTAATTTAAAAAAAAAAAGATTCTTAATCGAAATACAACATCGAAATAAAGATTTATGATAAACGTTAATTATTATTACTGATATCGAGATGATAAGATAAAAGCCCTGGCTAGATTCATGACAGATTTCGAATTCGCATTTTTAATGCTCGAGCGACGGTCATCATTAAAAACAAAAACGTACATTTTAATATGTATATATAGAAAATTAATATTGAATTTTAATTTTGTTTATAATTTATAACTGTTATAAAGAGCGCATCGTTGACAATGATCGCAGCGCTTCGCACTTGATCCGTAGATACATACACATTTTTCTTATTTGCACGAAAAAAGCTTTGTTTCTAAAATCTATAGCATACGTCACACAACACTTCATCAAATTTATAAAAAAAAATACGATGTTTCAGTGACGATGGCGAGCGTGAAGATTCGGATCCAGAGACTCAACCAAGCCCTCGCAGAAACCCGGGCATCGGGGAGCGTCGCGAATACCGGGACACAATGGAAAGTGGTGTAATCGACAGGGTTCCAAAGCCAGCTACAGTAGTTATACCTACGGCAACAGGCAATTCACCTGCCCGCACACCCCGAACTATCAAGAAAATAGATCTAGGTGCCGCTGCGAATTACGGTAAAGACTCGCAATCGCAACAACCACAACAACCAGCGGTACCGGTGAACCTTATGAGCTCACCGGTGAAGCAGCCACCACCAGCACGAAGCCAAAGCGAGATTCTCGATGAGCTCTTTGACTCGCAAAATGACAATAATGGCACGTCTACCGTCTCAGTTGCCGATGACGACGATGACTTCAATCCGCGTGCTGATAATTACACACCCTTGCCAACCACTGGTCAGGCGACTGGCGATTTTGGCGACTTCACCTCTGCCTTTGGTACTCCGCCATCGAGTGATAAATCCAAAGATGCCGACGAATTTGCCGACTTCACCTCGGCTTTTGATTCGAGTGTAAATATATCTCAAGCACCACCCACGCAACAGCAACAACAACAACAACAACAACCACAAATCTCGTTATTGGGAGCAACAATTCCAAATATTGGTAATCCCATGGCTGACAATCTGTTAGCTACGATAAAAACGCAAATCAACACTGATTTCAATACCAGTAATGATCTGTTTAATACAGCACTCTCCAATCAGTCGCAAAATATCAGTAATAATAACACGAGTGAGTTCACTTTTTTCTCAGCTTCATTTGGTGGGGGGTTATAACAATATTTTAATTAATTAATTATTTGCAGAGTTGTCGAACACTGATTTGCTGTCTGATCTGGGAGGTTTCAATGCCACAATAATGCCTTCTCCAAATCAAACTAGCAATTTAAATAATGCAAATTTATTTGGTGTGGATCCTTTTAACAATACAGGTAAGCTGAATTATATTACTTTTCTTACTTCTACCATACGTTGATATATCAGTATCCAAAAGAATTGTTTATTTAATTGAGTAATCTACTTACAAACTCTTGTATGCTGATGTCATTGACTTTTACGCAAACACACTTCATACAAAGTCCCAAGCCCTCTATACCAGCATGTATTTCTGCCTATAAAAACTATATTAAGACCGCGTCTTCGCATAATTCCGCCAAGTCAGCCTTTCCTTACAGCTCTTCCGAGCGGTCTCAAGGAATCACAACAAAGACGCACAGCTGATCGACTACTGGAAGCTATACAATTTTTTTCGACAAACAAGAGTCAAAACAGCTTGAAAAAATTGCACACAGAGATTCTTGAATATGCCAAGTTTTTACCAGGACCTTTGACTCCGCAAAAATTTGTTGGCCACGACGCTGACTGTGCATTGGATGTAATACTGTATAGCAGGATTCTCGAAAGTTTGGTGGATACTTTTGATTCAAACTGGCCTTTACTAGATGGAAAACTCGATGCAGGAATTCATAAACTGTTTGTAAATGATGGCTCTAATTGTCAAATTCTTAATGAATCGCTTTTAATTTTAACTGAAGGACTTAAAAGATCTGAAGATATAAGAGTCATCAGATGTTATGCGGTTGCATTGCGAGAATTAATAAAGAGCGATGCACTTTTGTCAGCTGTGGTAAAGTCTAGTCGAGTAGATTTTGCTAGCAATTTTGAAAAGTGTACAGAAGAGGAGTTGTGGCAGAGTATAATTCAAATTATCATTTCTCTACCAAATAGAATCGCAAATAAAATGCAACGTAACCTTTTGGAGTCATTTAGATTAGAAAATTTTACAAAAATTTTGATCTATCATACATGTAAAGCGATTTACTTTTTGAATGAAGGTTGCCACCGTAACGAAACAAAAGTAGACGTAAAGATCATTTCAATGATGCTCAGCAAGATATTTTTAGTTTTACATACAGATGATGTAATTGTTTTTATCGACATTGTAATTGCATGGTGTATATCTAATACAAATAATATCCGTCATTTCATACAAAATATTTTACTGGAATTGTACTCGCATAGCGTTGAAAGCGTAGCAGTGGCATTTTTGAAAAATAAAAAATTTGTACCTCAAATTTTCGGTCAACTCTCAAAAAACGAAAACTGGCGTCATGCACTCACAACGCGGATTCCTTTGATGTCATATTACACTGACGATAGACTGATAAAAAATTTAGTATCGTATCTTTACACTATGCAAAGTAATGAAGATCGGATTCTCGTCGAGTTGGTTGTCAAGCTTTTGGATGTTTGGGGTGATAAAAGTGCCTTAAATCACACTCCATTTGATCAGCACTTCTACATCACGAAACTTATTATTCATGCAGTTGGACGAATGAAAAAGTGTATGTCGCCAACAGAGCATGATGAAATCCAAAAGCTAGTCTTCCAGGCAGTACCTACTCATCTTGGCTCAACTCAAGTCGAATTTCGAGCGATCGGAATGGTCACCGCTGAATTACTTACTAGTTGGCTGATGCATAATCCGGAAATTACACCTCTAAAGTTCGAATACGACGGGATGGACGAGAGTGTATTGGATTTAGTCTCATCACTGAAGAATTTAGAAACATCATCGTCTGAAGAGAAAATGAGTGAAGATGAAAGCAAAGATTTAGTTTTAGGTGACATTGAATTTTTTAATCTCGGTAATAAAAAAGTTTTCGAGTTGGGAGTCGAATGCAAGATTTTGTCCGACATTGTTAAACCAAACGTTGAAGCAATAATCGCCCCATCCACAGCTAGTCAACTCTTAGAAAAATCAGTCATTACGCCAGTAACAACCTCAATGACTTTGCCAACTCCAGCTGAAGAATTGGACAGCGACGACGATCTTATACCATACGACATGTCTAACGACGTACCCACAACCGATCGCCTAAAACCATTGTATTTGCGTGATCTGCGTGACAACCTCGTTAACGTCGATCCCAACAAGAGCGAAGACCCCGACGTATTCTCGGAGACGCTCAAGTCAAGCGAGCAGCTAATTCTCGCACAACTGGCCAACGACGATGCAAGCTTCGGTCTCGAGCTTCTTGACATCTTCTTAAATCTCGAGGAGCGTTGTGCCGTTGACGACTTTGAGCAGCTGACCTTCAGAGCTTGCGTAGCGATAATCACTGTGCAACCCCAATCTTGCGCTCAGTATATCTGCCGGGAATTTCACTCCGAAATCTCAAAGTACTCGGTTCAAAGGAGGCTACTTTTACTTGATATCTTGTCCGAAGCTGCGACGAGACTGGCTGCAAGTGACGAAGTGAAAGACGAGGCAAAAGTGGTAATGCCTCCGAAGAAGAAGAAACTATCGAGTCCGATAAGTTTATTCATAGAAACGGATAAAAGCAAGCAGTTCAAAACTCTGTATGAGGACTGCGATCTTGATGAGATGAGCAGTAGTATCGATTGGCGGGAAGTCGTAGAGAATAGAATAGCTGGAAAGACGCGTCACTTTGCTCACGAGTCTAAACGGTCTCGGGCTCGCTTAAATCGCTTTGCCAGTGTCGCCTCGTCATTCTTCTACCCATTGATCTACGGCCTCGGTAGTGGAAGAGAGCGCAGCTTCATGTACGAACTACCCGAAAGCTATCAGGACGAGGGACATCTATTGCTAGCCCGCTATCTCGACGCTCTAGCTACAATCATGACTGCAGCACAGAATTGTCCTCAAGCCACTAAAATGGCTAGCGAGCTTCTCGAGCTTGTCTGGATTTTGAGATATCAAGAGCAGGCTAGAGTACGACTTGCAGTTATGAGATGCATAGCTGCTGTATTAATTGCTGTACCTGAATTCAGTATCAAAAGTGAGCTTCTTCAGTCTATGCTTGAATTCAGAATGTGGCTGCTCGATGTTGCTCAAGATACAATTAAAGGAGATCCCGATAAGACTTGCAGAGAATTTGCTGCACTTGTATTGTGTCTAATTGACTCTGTTTTAAAGAATCTAACTGAGGATGCTTAAAAGCTCCAGATTGAAAAATTCAATTATTTTCTATGGATAAATCAAAGATTTAATGAAAATTAAGTTTGTACATACTTGAATTTTACGTAAACTCGAAAATCTTTAAACAAATTTGTATCTACGAAACTCGTGTACAGATATTTTTTTATATTGTAATATCCAATAAAACAATTTTTTTTCATACAGCCATTTGCTCCATTAACTAATCACCTATATCTACTCCATTTATACTAACCGATCACAAATATATACTTATAGTAGTCAACTCTTAAAAAATGCTCTTTTCAATAAAAAATAAAAAATAAAAACTGAAACAGGTTTGGGACCAGCGATGAATTTGCTGACGCCAACGAGTACAACAAACGGCAGCAATAGCAATGACGGAAGCGCAGCAATGAAAAACAATCAAGTCCAGCTTGGCTCGACGTGGAAAGGTGCGGGTCTTAATATCGACCTCGACAATATAATGGGCAGTAAATCAAAGCAAAGCGGCCCTGCGCCAACCATGAACCAACTCGCAAGTAATAGCCCCCAACACACGAGACCTCAGCCTCCTTCTAGTAAGCACTTTTTCTGAACCGTAATTTTCATCTTTTTCCAAAAATTAAAAAGTCGCGTTAATTAATAGCTTGTTTGAATTTCAGGTAAGCCAACGATGGGTTTTGCCTCACCTCTTCCCCAGCAACAAAACAATTCGGCATTTTTCCCTGCATTTCAATGATTCTTAGCGAAGCCGATGATGGATCGCGAAGATAATGCCTTATTATCCGTAACACATTCCTAATTTTCCATCAGTGCCACTCACCAAAAGAGCCAAGAAAGAGCTAACCCAGAGTAACACGATCTATGGCTCGAGATCGAAAGTAACGATGAGTGCGCGAGATCAGACAATAAAGCTGTGAACTCGTGTGATTAGAATACGAGAGAAAGGAAAAGAGAAAAAGACCGAGACGTTAGAGTAAATGCGTGTGTCAATAAAGTTAAAGGTTTTATAAATATTGTATGTAAAGATTAGATGAAAGAGACTGGGATAATAGCGGGTGTCGTTAATACCCTTATCTTCTCGTTGTATATTGCCGGTCTTTAAAACAAACAAAAAAAAAAAAAAAATGAAAGAATAATTTTATTTAAAATCGTGCGATTGATAAAAAACAAATGTAGATTCTAAAATCGTATTTCATGTAAGATAAAGCTCGTTTGGAGTTAAACGAACAGACTTATTAAGAGATGAATAATAATGTGCTTCCCAAATTGAACCTCTATACTTTTGCACCAAAAACAAGATATGTAATATGAAAAAACATTAGATAATTATTGTATAAAAGAGTTTTAGAGAAAAGGTTTTAATAATAAATGGTTGTGGTGACAAGATTTAAAGAACACTCAAACATTAGAAGTATACGTGTGATTTTCAAAAATTTTAATTGCATATTGTGGTTAGTTAATTAATTAAATTCTTGCAAATAATAGTCTTTATCTAAAAAGCATTAAACTAGAAACTTATAGTTTCTACAATTTAAGCAATACTTAGCATTTTAATATAAAATTGTATATTTTATAATTTTATTTTTAAACATTTTTTTTTATTTCAGATTTATTTAAAAATGTTTATTGTAAAGAGATATAAAGGTCTTTATGGCTTTATCTGTGCCTCTCAGATATAAACATACACACACGCGTGAAAAATGTAAAGTATCTTATAAAAAATTAATTTTTCCAAAACTGATTCTTTGATGCCAATTTTTGCATTTTCGTTTCTAAAATGCTTTTTTATAACTTTCACATTTATTAAGTATATTATTTTCTGTGTACATATAGAGTAAAACTTGTAAAAAGATGTTTTCAATATTAGAAATTTTTAGAAGAGATATATTATTTTCGTCACTTGATGAGAATTATTGAAAATCACAAGTGTATTATTTAAAATGAATAAAATGCTTCAATTAACGTAGAAGAGACTTTGGCGAAAGAATAAAGACGTTGCGAGTGAAAGATTACGTCACTCGGTGTAGCACAAAGAGTTAGTACGGTGTATAGATAGTTAAATATTTTTAAAAGATCATAAAGTTTTCTGTTGTCAAATTAAACAGTAATATATTAGCACGATTGAAATTCGTTTTTGTAAAATGAATAAAGTTTTTAATGCATACATGCTAGCAACCAGTTACAAATGAAGTACATATCGATTCATAAAAGGTAACAAACAAATCATACATAATAAAAAAAAAAAATTATTCTAAAGATAATTAAATAGAAATAAGCCGTAAATAAATAACAGCTAGGTTTGCCAAGTTACAATCCATACTCGAGAATATATTTTTTTGTCTTTGAGCAAGGAGAAATTGGTTTCCTTTTAAATTTTTATTATTTTTTTCTTTGTTAATCGCGTTCCATCGCTCGAATTGTTTGATCTCTGAGTATATTTTAATGTTATTTCGTCAGGGATTACAAGTAAGAGTGATAAAGCTGCGAATACGTTGAGTGAACGTTTAATATGTATAGATAAATTCTAGCTGTACAATCATATTACTCTTAAAAGTGTTGTTGTCCTGATTAAAAGTCTTCACCAAAGCAGGAATAAAATACACATGACCTTTATAATTGGCAATTTTACAACGAGACTGAATCTTCAATGGTTAAATCAAATGTACTCCTTAATTCCATTTTTTTTCCCAATTTGTATATATACATAGAAAAATACAAAATGATAAAAAACTTAAAAAGTGATTATTTACTAGAAATATTGTCTGTAATAATCGAATATCAAAATTTTCTATAATTATGAATGAAATAGGACTTCAAGTGGAAGTAACTGTTGAACAAAGTTGAATTATTAAAAGTGTAATTCTAATGCAGCTTATTAAAACCGTTTATGTCTAATAAGAATAAGTAAATAAGAATTGTAATTAATTGTTTTAAGTATTTATACCTATATTGCAGCATAACTATTGTCTTCATTAAATGCTCATTGGTGCTGGTATTAAAATAAGTGTTTTTATTTCAATTTTGTTTTTAATAGTAAAAGTATTCAATAAAAATTTATGTTTCAATTTAATATTAATAAATGATGAAAATAATGTTAAATTTTACAATTTTTTAATGTTTCACTTTGAAATAAAGAATAATAATTTGATTGACATGGCTTATTATTAATATATTTAAAATGTGTACAAAAATTGAATCCTATCATAATATTAAAGACTATTGTTCCCATTCATTTACAATCAACAAATTTTAATGCTTACAGTTTTATTTTGATTTTAATAATTTTTATTCAATTAAAAAATATTAAATTTTATTTGTTTTGTCTTATTTTGTTATAAATATTTACAAGTTTCTAGCAAGTTCTTTTTTCAAAATAATCATTCATCTGTCAAATTTTATCGTCAATAAAAATTTTAAAAATTAAAAATTACCAGTTATATATAATGAAATTGAAGTATGCGCAGAGTTTACAACTTAACATTGCCAGATAGCAAGAACTGTTTCTTTAAAATTAAAAAATTTGAAGTCTAATTGTTAGATCAGAAATTATATTGCATGAAAATAACTTTAAATTTAGTTTTATAACAAAACGAAAAATTGAATCATATGTATAAAAAAAATATTTTTATTTTTTTTAATTTTATAAACCATTTGAGCCTTTGCCATTTTGCAATGCTTCACTTTTTCTTTTTTCCTTCTTCTTTTTCTTTTTTGGAACTTCATCCTCTACAATTTCCATTTGTGATTCTTCAATATTTTGTTTTTCGTCATCTAATAAAATTATGTAAATATTATTAAAAAATAATTTATTTTTTATTTTTAATTACTTATTTTACAAACCATTTAAACTGTTGCCATTTTCTAGGACCTTACTTTTTCTCTTGTCCTTTTTCTTTTTCTTTTTTGGTGCTTCTTCTTCAGTAGCAGGTACTATTTGTGATGCTTCTTCAATAGCTTCTTGCATGACTTCAATGTTTTTTTTAGGAACTTCTCCACTTTCATAGAACTTTAATCTATCCTCAACCTATAAAAATCAATGTAACATTTAGTAAATAATACAACTAGTAATAAATTTTAAAGCAATAATTTAAGAAAAGAAACCTGTTGGCGAAGTTTTTCTCCAAAAACGTTACAAGGCATTTCAGCAAAGCAGTCTATCCTTGATGCAATTGAACATTTATTTGCCAAGTACCTTGATATTCTACCTTTATTTTTTGTACCTGCGCGCCCTATAAATGTTGAATGGAATAATAAACCATATTTTGGTGTATTTCCTCTGGTTTTTAGTGCCCTAAACAAAGCCTTTTCAGCACCTGTACAAATTTTTAAAATTTTAAATAAGTGTTTGAAATTTAAAAATGTTTTAAATTATATTTTTATTGATCTCTCACCAAGAATTTGAACAGTTGATGCAGGATATTTTGCTAGATTTGTCAAAGAACCAGCATGTGCAATAAGGCGAGCTCCAACTTGATCACCAATTAAAGTAGCTAAATTTGGAGCTACACCTGACATTTTGGATCTTAAGTATTCAGCTAATTCTTTTCTGTAATCAGCCAAGGCTATGACACGTCCTGCAAACATTTCAATGTTGAGAAGATCAATGGGACTGATGTCCATTCCCATTGATGATTTTGAAGCATCAATTATAGCTTGAGCTTTTGCACTATCCATTACAATTTCCTCAAGACCATCTAAGCTATCTTGTGTTAATTCTTTTCTGTTTTTAATAAACTGAGCAACTTTGGCGTACATATAATTATCAGGAATGATCTTGACAAGCTCTGGAAAGTGGTAACTGTACCATTCTCTGTAACAAAATAAATTAAATAATTGCAATTAAATATCTAAATTAGATAATATAATAAGTAAACTTGTGTACAAATGTTAATTTTACTTTGAAGAATTTATTTTTAATTAAAAGTGTACAATAATTTGTCAATTATAAAATGCTCTTCTTACCTTATACGCATACTAAAGGTGTTGACATCTTTGTCAAGCTGATCCAATAAAGCAATACTCTGTATTATCATGTTATCCACTCTGTTAACATTAAACTTAACTTTGGCTCTGGAATAGCTATGTCCCAAACCAAGCTGTGCAATGCCAGAGCTTTTCAAAGTAAAGCCCTTTACCAAATTATGAAAATGAAATCTTATTCCTCTAATGATTTCTGGCACTGCACCCGTATGATCACACTTAATATTCAAAGCCTCTGTGATACTGGCTCCCAGCTTTGGATCACCTATGCCCAAAACAATCTTTTCTTTTTTACTTGGCTTAGGGACATTGGTATCCAAAAACAGTTGCAAATCCTCTGGTGCCACACCCTCAGATATACTGTTGACATTTTCTAAAGCTGTCAAAGCTGTCTTGAAAGGTGAAAATCCAATTAGCTTGACAATTTGATTGAAACGAGAGAGATCTGTGACAGAGGCCTCGACTTGAGGCAGAAGCATGCCTACTTCTTCAAACTCTTTAACAGAGAACAGGGCATAACCAGCAGCATGCTCATACAGCACGAACATCTTTGCCTGAAATTTGGCAAAAATTTTGCTTAATTAATCACCTGCTTTCAAAGATAGAAAAAAAGAAAGGAAAAAAACAAAAGAGAATCAATAGAGTGTTCAGCCTGTCAATAATCATCAAAGTTTTATGTAATTAATATGCTAATAAATCGCATTGTTTACACACCATGCGGTCGTACAACACAAAATCGTGGAGGTTAGACGACACGTGGTGTTCAAGCGAGTCTGCACTAATTAGAAAACACCTTCCCAAGACTGATAATATTAACAACTTACCATTTTCTTGATATTTGCGTAAACTTCACGTAGGTAAACTCCAACTACACTGTAATTAAATTAAATTGCATACGACAAAGTGCGATTTATAACAATCATAACTGAATAACAACTCATAACAGACGCGGCCGAAAGTCAACACGAAACATACATGACCTAAGACATAACCTACAAAATTTTAAACAGCGTCACACGCGGTCTTCGTCTTCTCCGTCCCCTGTCGTGGCCCTCGACCCTCGACTGTGCGCTGTGGTAGTTCGTTCTTTTGTGGGTACTGCGCACGCAGTTACCACAAGCTCACGCATATACGTGCAGCGCCGCATTTAAAATTAAAATTTTATTAAAATTTATCTTATTTCATTAAAATTTCAGCATAGGGTAAACTGCCCGGTTATTGACCGATTTGTCAAAATGCTACTTTGTAAGGCTTATAATTATTTTATTTTAGTATTTATCAATAGTATTTTTGAC